>WSLN01000329.1:0-17488 GCA_019677355.1 Ceratobasidium sp. 370
CGCACGCCTCTGTCTCGTACCCTCGAGCGGCATCCCGTACGTTCGAGCCGGATATTGAACGCCCAGCGTACGAGATGAAAGGGCGCACGCCTCCGCCTCGTACCCTCGAGCGGCACCTCGGACGTCCAGATCGAACGCCCAACGTACGAGATGAAACGGCGCACGCCCCTGTCTCGTACCCTCGAGCGGCGTCCCGTACGTTCGAGCCGGATATTGAACGCCCAACGTACGAGATGAAACGGCGCACGCCTCCGCCTCGTACCCTCGAGCGGCATCCCGTACGTTCGAGCCGGATTTCGCAAATATCGTCTTACCACGTGCGAGACGTTACGGCGTACGCCGCTGCCTCGTACTCACGAGCGGCGTCTCGCACGTGGGAGCTCACCGTTGGCCGACCGCTTGACGTCCGAGACGAGACGGTACACACCCCCGCCTCGTACCCTCGAGCGGCGTTTTGGACGTTCGAGCCGGATTTCGCAAACCTCGACCGTACGAGATGAAAGGGCGCACGCCTCCGCCTCGTACCCTCGAGCGGCATCTCGTACGTTCGAGCCATGTTTCGCAAATATCGTCTTACCACGTGCGAGACGTTACGGCGTACGCCGCTGCCTCGTACTCACGAGCGGCGTCTCGCACGTGGGAGCTCACCGTTGGCCGACCGCTTGACGTCCGAGACGAGACGGTACACACCCCCGCCTCGTACCCTCGAGCGGCGTTTTGGACGTTCGAGCCGGATTTCGCAAACATCGACCGTACGAGATGGAAGGGCGCACGCCTCCGCCTCGTACCCTCGAGCGGCATCTCGTACGTTCGAGCCATGTTTCGCAAATATCGTCTTACCACGTGCGAGACGTTACGGCGTACGCCGCTGCCTCGTACTCACGAGCGGCGTCTCGCACGTGGGAGCTCACCGTTGGCCGACCGCTTGACGTCCGAGACGAGACGGTACACACCCCCGCCTCGTACCCTCGAGCGGCGTTTTGGACGTTCGAGCCGGATTTCGCAAACATCGACCATACGAGATGGAAGGGCGCACGCCTCCGCCTCGTACCCTCGAGCGGCATCTCGTACGTTCGAGCCATGTTTCGCAAATATCGTCTTACCACGTGCGAGACGTTACGGCGTACGCTGCTGTCTCGTACTCACGAGCGGCGTCTCGCACGTGGGAGCTCATCTTCGGCGGACTGGTTGACGTGCGAGATGGGACGGTACACACCCCCGCCTCGTACCTTCAAGCGGCATCTCGGACCGTCTTCCGACGAATGAACATGAAAGGTGAGTAACCCTCTGTAGGTTTATATCTTCCACGTACCCCTGCTCTTGCGTTCCCCGTTTGTGCTGGCGAGCAGTTAGACCCCGTGTTAGACCCCGTGCTTGCATGTCGTTGAAAATGTATTTTTAAAATAAATAATAAATAATCATAGTCATGAGATTCTTGGGGAATCAATCGCCTAGTTCGCCCAAAAGACGGCCCAGGTAGTGTTCTGCCCAGTGAGCATGAGATTATCGAGTGGAAGAGCCAGCTGCTGATTACCAGCTTGGTCATCGGTCGCAATAGATCAGACTTTGGCAAGAAAAAGTGATTGATACATTTTAGTGCCCTGTTCAAGTCTTGTGTAAGGATTTGACTGGGATCTACAATTTGTATAGCCCATAGGAATTTTCTTACTGCTTGATCGGGCACCATAAAAATGATATTGTGAGTTCCTTGGCATATCCCAAAAGACTTGTGGCACATTTGGGTAATAGGAGAGTGCATACATCTAGAAAGGGCAGCTTTCTACAATATCCACTATAGCCGAATCGGGAGCTTGTCTGTGATGAGGCTGGTGATAGGGTTATGGCACCTGTGGTAATATGCCTAGTTTGCCTCCGGAAGACCCGTTAGGAGAATAGAAAATACGGGATGAATACTATGCAATTCTGCAGTGAATCCTGTACCCACTTGAATCTCATCATGGAGGAAAATCTGGGGTCCTGTCTGAGAAACTCCCGTTGCATCTTTACTGTCACGTCACCTCTTTATTCAGTACCTTTATGGTCCATTGTATTTAGTGCATATATACAGAAAAGTCTGCTGCCCAGCTTGGTAAACCCCGAAGACCCATGCAGAATGGTGTGTCTTCGCTTGCGTTTTACAATTTAGCAAGATGATGTGAAAAAGTATAAAGACACCAGAAGAATCTCAACATTTGCATGGGTGTTTGGGTACATCCTTGATTACCTAAGCGATGGTCATGACCAAAATCTTACTCGAGACCTTGCCCACCACATTCCTCACCACCAATATCAAGTAGCTCGCCAACCACTTTCCACACAAAGATGCCCAAAAGCACCAACACACCCCACGTCAAGTCATTCCAGAGCCTAGATGAAAAGGGCAGAAATACCGCTTATCGAGTGTTGGAGGGAGTGGCACGCAGCAAAAGCCTCGTGGTCGTATGTGGAAGCGGGATTTCGGTTGCTGCAGGTATACCAGTGAGTAACCTGACAAACACCGACAATTTTCACCCCATTGCAATGCTAACTACTTACCAGAGTTTTCGGGAGTTGGCCAATACCGAGGAGCCGATCCCCTCAACAACAATCCCCTGGAGGAAGTTTGTTGCGATGACCACCGAACGGAAACCCAGCCCGGCACAGCTCCAAACCATCAACAAGGCCATGACTCAGTTCCGGATCCAGGCGCGTCAGGTGGAACTCACGCCATTCCATCGTTTTATACATAGGAAAATCGACATGGGCGAATGCACCAGCTGCATAACGGCGAATTTCGACGGGCTGGAAGCTAGACATCGGCCAGACCTACGGTCTCGTATGGTCATGCTGCACGGCGACAACACAACTCTCGCTTGTCCTGCTCCCGGATGCCCCGAGCTCAATGGGGACGAGGTCCACAGCTTCGATTCCCGCTTCCTCACGGGAGAAACTGTCCTCTGCCCCAGCTGTGTGACAGCCTGTAAGTGCTCCTTATCAAGCTTGGCACATGGGATTGTTTTGAACTTGTGTTTGCGTCCCCAGCCAACCTGCCAAGAAGAACTCACGCCAAGCCGCAATTATTGCGTGCCAATGTCCTTCTTGACGGTAGCATCGACCCGAACATCCATGTTAACGGTACATGGGACCAGGTGCTTCTGGAAGCGGAGGGCGCAGATGCTCTGCTCATTGCAGGAACCTCCCTGAACACGCCGGAAACTTGCGCTTTGGTGGACGAGCTCGTGTGCAGGGTACGCGCCAACGAGGGAGCTGTTGTTTTCATCAACATAGTCGATTATTCGAAATCACGGCTGGCCCACCTCATGGATTTCAGCCTCCAGATCGACGCGCAGGAGTGTGCCAGCACACTCTTAGCTATCATGGACCAGGTGAGTGCATTGTGTGTATCAGAGCGTCTTTTCATCTGATGGGCTGCAATGATAGGACAGCGCTGAAACTGCAAGTCAGGTCTGGGAAGAAGTGAGATTGTTGGGTTTGTAGACGTGCGCTTTATTACTGACCTCCATCTGCCCAGTTCTCAGAGCCTACGTTACCGAGCGCTACCTTCATACCTCCTCCCCCAAGCGTGGACCGCAAGTGTTGCCAGTGCGATCTGGCGATGCAAGATGCATTACTCTCCTGCATCACTTGTGGGTCGGTGTACTGCTACGAGCGCCCGGATGAACATCTGGGTTCCATGTGTGTGGTGTTACACGGTCTAGTGTCGCTTCCGCCAGGTACCCCGCTTGAAACAAGTATCCAGTCATTCGAGTGCTATGAATGTTTTGACCACGAAAAACCTGAGATATTCCCGGTATGTGCACATGACATAACGTTCCACACGTTCCGACTAACAATCTCTCAATTCTACAAAGCATTTGGTTCGGCCAACCCGTTTTTTCTATGAGTACCCGGACCCCGAGACACCTCCTCGCCTTGCCCTGGTCGTCTATTATCTATCGCAGTTTTGGCCGGACGCTGAGCACACGATAACATCCATTGTCAACAGCTGGGGTCTGGAAGGCTGGGAGGTGCGTGTCCCCCCCTGAGTTTCCCTGCCTGATAATTAGGCTCATAGGCTGGTTTGACAAGTGCTCTTATAAGCCAATCCCCTTGCATTCTGTGGACTCTGACTCAGGTTTGACTTTTGAGGTGTACGTTCTGTGGAAAGCTACCTGGTCATGCGGAGGTACTGATTTTTTGTCAGACCATGGATTGAAGGAAGCTATTCGACGTTGGTAGTGTATATCACTCATGGTATATCGGGTGATCACTACCAGATCACTGATGAGCTCAGAGCGACTCCGAAAGAGGTAACGTGTTGCTCTCCGATGCCCGCTCGGGCTGACCTTATCTTTATCTTAGTTTTTTGATAAAACTCTCGCGCCCATTCATGCCGTTGTTCGGGCGGCCAAATTTTCCGCGGCATTCATGCTCACGTGCGGCGAGCTTTATAGGCATCCGCACAAGGTGTCGGAGATACAAGAGTGGGTCAATGGGTGAGCAGAGTACCTTGAGCACTGCGTCTATCCACTGATCTGGATTCTCTATGCAAGGGCCGATCATTTTCACGCTCTCGTGGGAACGCTCAACCGAAGGCTGAGCCCTGCGTACCTGGTAGATTTCGTATGTCAGGCAACGGTATCTTTGCTGGGATATTCCTTCTGGGACTGGAAGACCTTGATCGATATCTGGCTTCGCAACAGTGTTGCGACTTCACACAGCGATCTCATCTACTTCCAACGTAACCAAGATCCCCAAGCATTTCTATTCTCACCTTTCCGGACCCGACCCCTGGGGATTGATCTGCCCCCTCTGCTTCATGCATGCGAGTGCAGACCTCCGTCAAACGAGGACCATCACAACTGGCGAAAGACTTGGAAGGTCAAACACAACGGCAAACACCAGAAAGCTTTGCGTTTGATCACTATCACAGCCAGATGCTCTGCGTGTTCCAAAGTGTGGCATTTACAAAAACGAGACATGAAGGGAATCCTGTACAAGTGCGGAGGAATGTATGCATCTGTTGTTCCATACTTCATTGACTAGTTCTATTTAATTAGTTATTTCTACAATACATGTTTTTCAACCGCATGATGTTAGAAGATCTGGTTGCCACACACTGGTGCCATAAGGGCTTCTTGCTCCTGAAAATTATACATCGTGGGACAATAAAGTGAGACCTGTGGATTAAGCACTTTGACAGGCTTGATCCTGAGCCACCCACTTCACCGCTCAAGCACCAGATTTCCTTCGTGAGTTTACCATCCTTTCCGTGTTTCGCCTAATTTATTCCGTTGCGACTTGGTTTACTAGCAATTGGGGGGGGGGTCTTATGAAGTCATTTTATTACCTATGAAACACTGGCCTTACCGCCGACCTGAGGGTACATGCGCGTCATCACAGTGACCCCAACTATATGCTGGACAAAATATCTGTTTGACGACGACTCTTTGCTCCCATAGCGTGAAGATATAGGGGAAATATTTAATTAATCACAGTGAACTAGGTACTATTGGCTTGCAAAGCTTGGCCACGACTAGTCCAAGGGTGGTCAGGTTCAGGAAACACATGCACCTGATTCTTCAAGTTATCCGGTACCTGGTCGTTGCACTCGTAAGCACTCTGCCAAGACAAGAGTGCATGACTTGCTGCAGCGGACACACCTTGTAGACCTTGAGGTGGAAACAGTCACGCGAATCAAGAGGAAATTCGCCCTTGTGCTCAATAAAAGGCTGCTTGACAATTTGAACGCCCGCCGCCGAAGTCACATCGACACCTTCGAGACAAACCGCCAGTCTAAGATAGATGTGTCGGCAGCTCGAACGATACCGAACAAACTGCTTGCCGTGACGTATCGGTTTCGAATTGTCTTGACGAACCCATGATACGGTGCCTGGTTTGGTAGCGCAAATGCACATGGACCATGGAGTGGGAAGCACGATACCCCATGGGCGGCTTGAGGCAGAGCCATAGGTATACTTGACCACCGACAGCTCACCACTGTTCGCGATTCGTTGGAACACCACCAAGTCAGTGTGGCATGCAGCCCGCTTAGAAGCTGCCCAGACTCGCACGAGCGTGGACGAGAGAGGTGTTCCGAGATAGTAGAGGTGAGTGAATATTTGGGGGAGCACGCTTGTGTATTCCACGGCATATAGCGAGGCGGCCGCTGGTACGACCAGAGACTGCCAGGGCAGACTATGTGCATCGACAGGTCATCAGCATGTCCTCAACTTGGCCATGGCACGTACCTGTTTAATGCCCTTTTGATGTTACTGATAACTTTGGAACCAGCGAGATTGAGCCCACACGCAATAGTGAACAGGCGAGCTGAGGAAGCCTTCCGGGCGATTTGGTCGTAGGGTGTCAGCAAACCCTCGAGCATCAAGGCTTCATCCGATTGACCGTCTCCGAACCACCAGCCTCCACCTGGATTGCTCTCTGTGTATAAGACATGAACAAGATGGTATGGTGTTTCCGTGCTAGTGACACGCGTCAGATAATCAAGAGCATTGTGGTAGTGCTACTCACCGCAAAATGTTCTGAATGTCACCTTTGGACAGAATAGCTGGGAGTGGGACGTAGTAGGTCGTCACCAGAACATGGAACGTCCCCAGAACGGACTGGATCGTGTCAAAGATCTGGCGACAGATGGATTCCCGCGCCGGGAGGTATGATACGATGAAAAAAACTTGAGAACCGACAACTCGACGCTGAGTAGCATGAGAGCCGCGGTTGATGGTGTACTGCAACAATGCGCTGAATATTTAGGCTTTCTGTGCGGCGGCAAATCAAGCTACTCACGTCAATGGCCCGGCTTGGTGAATTCTCCAAGCAAGTTGGACACCAGAACTCCCTTGAGTTCTGGCCGTAGGTCGCCGGCAAGGTGATGCAGGCCTCACTATCGCTATCGCTATCCTCAGGATCGCCAGGGTCGCCCTTATTTTCGTCTAGGATACCAACACCTTCCAGGTCCCCCCCGCCAGCAACGTTGTAGCAGCAATATAGGCCGCACCGATTGCACTCTACGACATGGCCACCATCGTCACACATGTAACAATGGTCCTCCTGAAATGTGCCATGAGTTAACTAAACCCAAGGAACTAAACAATATGAAGTGGTGCCTACCAAACCTGACTTTTCCTTTGCTGCCTGAAAAATTTTCACTGTAATTGAAAAGTAAAACTGGTCAAAATAGGTTGTGCAAGAGTTAATTAGTCTCTAACCTCGTCGAATTGTACTCATGATGGTGGTCTCATTCGCAGCGTTAGTTCACGTGGCGACATGTGATATGTCGATGACTAAGCGATGGGTCATGACCTGTCTGATCGCTCACTTCATCGCTCACTTCATCGCTCACTTCATCGCTCACTTCACTAGCTTGCAGTTCTGCTACCCAAATGGCTCCTAGTGATTCTATTTTCATGGATGCCAAACTCTGTCAACGGGAGGTTGTTGTCGTGCTTGCAGACTCCAATGATGAGTACCTCCAGGCTTGTTTTTCACAACACGGCAACCCTCTGCCACAGGGATTGTTTGAGCAAAGGTTAGTCTACCATCCAGAACTCCTTTGGGAAATCCTGAGCCTTGTAACCAACAGCTGCTGGGTTCTTGCAAAGAATGGCACTACATTTAGTGTCCATGTGGGCTTTGATGGAGCCAGGTCTCCATACCCCGGCGTTGGTGCGCTTGTCGCAACCGTGTTTTTCGATGGAATTCGTGTGTCCGACGCCTTTATTTCAACCGAATCGATTGAGAGGCGTGCCAAGGAGATACGAGGAAAGCAGAAGAAGGAAGATGATGTGGTCCATGGAGCGACTGAGATATGTGGTTCTCCAGGCGACGAGGGGATGATGAGTTTGTTCTATTTTGGAGCACGCAATCTGACTGGTGAGCATATAGTCTTCTTCGCACAATGTACGATTCACATAGCCCCGCTGAGCCAATGGCGATCGGTGGGAACACATGGAATCGCTCGGACAGATTCGTGTGGAAGTCCGCTGGGCCAAGCTCACCACAGGCCTTCCCGGGTCAATGAAACCGCTGTACTCAAATGTGTGCAAACTATCAGACGTGGTGGGTAGGAAGACACTCTGAGGCAAGCACCGACTGGTCGCCACCTTAGCTCCCGAGAGGCTGGACCCGGACATTAGAGCTGAGCGGGAGCTCGAAGGTGGTTATCGGTTCGAGCACGAGCCACTAGACGACGAGGTGTACGTCTTCGTTTTTCACTACGCCGAAAAAAGTAAGCACTCGTTCGGCACTGTTTTTTGTCCACTCCCCACTGATAGTGCCACAATTGGATTGAGCAGAAGTTCTTCGGGCAGATGGGTTCATGACTCCTGCTTAAGAATGACCCCCTCTGTTCACACACATTGGCAGGGATGTGTGCTATGCACTTTTTTTCCCCTTTTTGGCATAACTATTTACAGTCGTTTGCAAAAGTGTTTGCGGGCGCTAAGCGCAATCGATTTTTTTCTCTCCCTGATCAAACCGTGTTTCGTGCCGTATCTCGACAACGACGACACCTGTAATTACACAGATTATATCATTGGAATTGCACTCTCACCACGCACATGCGAGTGCTAATTGCACATTATATTCAAAGTATTTAGAATTCTGAGTCTCAGGCCTGCTTGCTTGAGTTTCCAGTTGTCGTACATGGTGGGGGCCTTAGAAAAATGAGCAAAAGTGCCAAATGGGTAGAAATGTCATATTTCAAGGTGCAAGGCTACTTTTTGGAGCTTCTGAAGAGCTGTTCTATAGGGTAACCAAAGCTGCAAGCCCCTGACCCCTGTTACCCGAGTTTTCAGCTGTATACTATGCAGTCCGCCTATTAAAATCATAAAAAAGTCACCATCAAGCTTGAACAAGGATATAATAGATGCAGGATACTATTTGAAAGTATTGTATGCTTGCATTGACACATGCATTTAACCAGGGGATAGCCATGATGCAAGGATTTATGCTGAACATGACGTTTGCAGGTAGTGCCTTGCATCCTTAATATGACATTTCAAGCCCGATTGTGACTTTTGTATAATTTTAAGAGGCAGACTGCATAGTATACAGCTGAAAACTTGGGTAACAGGAGTCAGGGGCTTGCAGCTTTTGTTACCCTATAGAACAGCTCTTCAGAAGCTCCAAAAAGTAGCCTTGCACCTTGAAATATGACATTTCTACCCATTTGGCACTTTTGCTCATTTTTCTAAGGCCCCCACCATGTACGACAACTGGAAACTCAAGCAAGCAGGCCTGAGACTCAGAATTCTAAATACTTTGAATTATAATGTGCAATTAGCACTCGCATGTGTGTGCTGAGAGTGCGATTCCAATGATATAATCTGTGTAATTACAGGTGTCGTTGTTGTTGAGATACGGCGCGAAACACGGTTTGATCAGGGAGAGAAAAAATCGATTGCGCTTAGTGCCCGCAAACACTTTCGCAAACGACAGTAATGAGCTACAAGGACACAAGGTGTAACCACTCACGGGCGTGTCCTGGCAAGAAACAAAAGGAGGTGAATCTTGGAAGCATGGAATCTGACACATATATAGCTCTTCGTCTACTTCAGCGTGTAAATAAGCTGGATGGACATCGAGGTGTCGTAGGTCCCAATCGTTATGGTTAGCGAGCGATGTAATCATACGGACTGAATCTAAGCGTACGACCGGTGCGTGGCTGAAGTCGACACCTGGTTTTTGACTGAATCCTTGTGCAACTAAGCGAGCTCTATAGCGAACGGGCTTACCCTTTTCGTCACGCTTAACAACTAGTACCCATTTGTTTCCGATTACGTTTCGCCCTGGTGGGAGGTCGGCAAGTTCGAATGTGCATGTTCAAATAATGTGTGAGAGAGAAAAGATGGGGTACGAGAGGGCTCGCAACAGCCCCTATTTATACCCTACTAATCGCTCCGAGTCATACGCATATATGACTCCGCGTATGCTGCGCATTTACACTGACTCGATTATGTATCTGGAACATTCCAGTCAATTCCATTATAATCCAGCATGTACATGCACATTCTACATGAGTGTCTGGTATCAATTGAGGATCACTCAGCAATGATGCTTATTCCCAAAACATGGATTAAACGGATATTTACCTGTTCTGCCTCTGACAGCTGGTAGCACAAGGTCTCAGTGATTGGTACAAATGTTTCAAAGGCACGGCGACACAAAGACCAATGGAAATTCGATTCTGCATTGAAAAATGGAATGACAGATGGGAGGTGACACAGGCAATATTGAGGGAAAAGAAAAAAAAAAAAAACAATTACAGCAATGACAACATGGAAGTTGAGGTGAATGGGACTGAGTGTGAATAGTGGGGGGGGGGGCAGATCTGGCAAGCACGCTGTGGCTGGCTGAGCAAACGGTGTGGGCAGGAGTTGAATAGTTTACTTGTATTAGAACACACCAAATTAACGATTGAACCCTACTGACCTCAACAAGGCTCAATTCCTTCACTCAAACTTCCTTCTTTTCTGTCGACTCAAATATGCCTTCATATCCGGGGGCTCATCCCACAATCTAGGCAAACGGGCTTGAGTCGGGTTTGTTGAAGTCGAGGCATCTGCTGTTGCTACACGTCTGCTCCTCTCGTTCTGCAGCTCCTCTCGCATTTTCCCCAACGAAGTGATTATACGTTGTCGCAATGGGGCAAGTGGCAGTGGCACCTCGACAAACGGTGGAAGGTCGTCTACCCTCGGATGTAAAGGACAGCATCTCAAAAAGTCCCAGGAATTGAGCGTGATCTCAAACGGGTGGGTTGGCCGAAATGGCATTCCACTCGCTTCAGCCGTTTCATCAATAATGACCTGTGGGGGGATTGAGGTATGAACTATTCATCGAACAGTGTGGAAACCTACCATCCATTCAGAACGGCGAACAATGGTTTTACCTGCATGAGACCAAACGGGGCGCTCGTCATCGACCTTGGTCCAGTCACTGGATGACAATGTTGTGGATTCCGACAGGGACAAGGGTGGCAAGTCGTCCTCATCGTGTTCTTCCGGGACTTCTTTTCCGCTCAGCAGTTGCAACAATGGCTCTGGGCTGGGATGCGGGACGTCTTGGGTGATCTCGTCAGGGAAGTTGTCTTCTGTGTAGAAACAAGTGAGTGTGATCCACCCCAAATGACCGCCAAGTGACTTACCAACATTATCAGCCCACGGCCTTGTCCAAACAGAAATTTCAGCTTTGAAGCTCCGCACATCAGTGACAGGATACTTCATGCTACATATGATAGATGCATGGATATGGGAGTCCGACCCGTGAAGATCGTCACAGACTTTGTCCAACACACTGCGCAGGTGCTGGCTATATGCTGTCTCTAAAGTAACGCGGGGGAAGGGTGGTGACCGTGTGGTAGTCTGCTCTCCCGAGCCAAATGTTATCAGGTAGTCAATCCGGTTATCAGGCATATGTTGCCCAACTCCAGGAATCTTGAACCTGGCGGTACCCGAGCACTTGACAGTGGGTCGCCCACATCGCGCAACTTGGCGGAGTATTTGATTGATTCCGTCCTCCTGAGACGTAAGCCACTGCCCGGGATCTTCATGTACCAACGAAGTCATCCGAAAAACAGCAGTGCGACTGACTTCGTCCCAATCAAATCTGCTCAAAGAGGTCAAAAATAATTTTTTGTTAGTCAAGTGTTCACTATACCTCAGTTTCAGCCCTAAATCCTGCAGCCCAGCCACCACTTGTTCGAGTTGCTCAAGGCCTATGTTTGTGAGGCGGAGAACGGACCCTGAACCCTGGCTCAGCCAGCTTCTGATTGCTTGGATGTCAATACCTAGATTTGAATGAGAGACTGTTTCACCCTGTATTGGAGATAAAGACTCTTGGCCCAAGGAAGAAGTGATATTGCCCTTTTTTGGGGCTCTGGACGGGTCAAGGGAGAAAGATGTCGACAACATGTTGAAGAGGGAAGAACAACGTGGCAGTCACGTGAAAGTACCAGGGATCAACAATCATGTGTAATTTGGATTTTGACAAGCACAAGCAAACAGTTATGTAAATTCTGCTGAGTACTGGTAGGTTGCGTATGTGCTGCATGCAAGTGTTAATGTACTTTCGTCTTTGAAATTATATCTGGTTGGCTTCAGCATGTTCCTTCTCAGCTGTATCTTACACACCCTTAATTCAGGTACCTGCTAACCCTTATCACCCTTACACCTGATTGACCATCTATGCACCATCTTTGGAACTTGTTTTTGCCTCTCAGAAAAATACAAGCATAAAGTGATCAAAAACATGGGGAAATCGTTGCACATGTACAATGAATAAGACATCAGTCCCAAACTAAGAACCACTTGCTGTGATTACTTCATTATTGTGGCATCTTCAGCAAACCTGACCCTCTTCCTTGGCTGTGGAGCACCATCACTGGATATTTCTGCAGCAACATTCAGTGCCCGAGTTCTGTACACTATGTTTGCCATCTACTCAAGATCAGTTCATTTCACCATTTAAAGCATCAAAGCAAATGGTCTGACCCTTTTCACAACAACATCCCTGGTTCGACACCTCTCTATCTGAAACAGGTCAGTGGTTGCTGCCCCTTCAAGACAATTAGGGACATACCAGTGCACTTTTCCTCACAAAATCTTGTGACCAGCCATCAACCTCAGCCTCAATGTGCAAGTCAATAGACCCTGCCCAGATTTTTGGTGGTGGTGTTGCCCAACCAATGGAGACAACAATACCACCAGTTTCATGCACCTTGTCGGCCAGTCTTTGTAGCACAAGCATACTTCTCGTTGAGTCAAATTGAGGAGCAAGGACAAGGAGGACACTGCATGTTGTGTCAGTGGCCATGAGCAACTTCAGCTGATCTTCATCTCCCCAAAGACGGTGTTGTTTGTCATTGTGCACCACATCTGGCATGAGACTCCCAACTTGTTCCGTGGAAATCCCCGGACGCTTCCGTTTCTCTCCATGAAGCCTGGCTACTGTGTCCCAATCCGTGAGTGGAGACGCACGGCATTACTAAGCAACTCACACGTCTTCTGCAAAGTGCAGCGAGGGCATTTAGATGTCCCAACGAGCTCAAGCTCACTTTGAAAGTGTGAGGTTGGTTCTTCAGGTCGCTGACCACACTTGGTGCACCGCAGATGAAGGTTGGATCCATGAAGCTCTACAATCAGCTCAAGGGCTTCTAGGCAGTTGCGACCATAAAATCCATTGACATCTTGAGTATAGCATCGAAGCAACCTGCCACTGCGGCAAAGCTGCTGAACACACAGGTGCCTGCCACGGAGTGGCATTGCACATGTGGCAAGCCGCATGCCAGCAAACATTCGATTGAAGACAAGGCGACCATAGGGATCCACAAAAGTTTCATGCTGGAAAAATTGGGAACGTTTTAGCCACCGTCTCCTGTCCAAAACTGATGGTTCTGTGAGTGTGTTCAAGTACTCAATCTGGAAAAGGGTTAAACCTGTAAATACATGATGGAGGAGAAACCTTACACCATGCTTGCGGTCCATTCCAAGTGTGTCACCACTAAAAACTGTCACCTCATTGGCTGAGGACAGGAGCCAAAGCACTTCTTGTGAGAGGGAACCATAGCCATGCTCCTGGCAGTGTAGAGTGGGGATAGATGTACTCTGCATGTTGTGACCAGACTTTGGGAGGTGAAAGTATTGGGGTTTTGGGTGTTGAAAGAGTGGTTGGTTGGTTGGTTGACAAGGAGATGACATTCCCAAATGATGAGATGCCAGTGCTTGTCCTTATGTGGGTGGTCACGTGCCTGGCACTCAAATTTCGACCTGAAAGCATTCAATTCTGAGCCGTTTGCAGGAGTTTCATTACTCCAAGCTGATTGGACATGTCTGGGATTGTGTTTGGAACACCCAAGGTCTCTGGGGAATGTTTTTCTCCTGTGGTCTGTGGGGTATCACAAAAATTCTGGACACAGCTCCCAATAAGGCTGGAGTGATACTGATTTAAATGTGTAACTATCACTCTAAACCACTGGACAACTGTTCTCAAAGACAGACCTGGCCCCACAGGAAACTCTCCCTACCTTTCACACACCCTATCAAGGGTTCCTCATGGGGAAAGGGTATCAAAGCAAAGGAGGGATATCAATAAGATAGCATGACATCAACAGGCAATGATAACATATTTCCGATGGGCGTGAACAAATCTGGATAATTTCAAATTGTAGCCTGGCAACCTTCGACACAACCTCTACCTGCTCTTCATCATGGTACTATCATCCCCACTTCCTGCCTCCAGCCGTGCAATGAACCTCCCAGAATTACTGATGGTGTTATTTGAGATGTTAAACATGACACAGATAATCCCATTGCTTTGTCTCAACCAGCGGTTTTTCAATTGTGGAGTGCCCCTCATCTGGCGCAACCTATATGGCCTGGAACCACTGCTTGGGCTATTGGTTGATGCAGAGCTTCCTCCCATACCTTTAAACAGCAATTGGGTAGAAGTGAGCTTGTTGCTTGGCCTTGGAGCCCTTTGCTGAGACACTACTTAGGTTCATCTACGTGACAAGGTAGTGCAAGACAAACTACCAAGGTTTATGTTATATTCTAGACTAGTCCACAAGCTACAGGTCCATCGTCATATCTCAAGTGGATACCAATGGTTGGGTTTCCAAAGTCTCACGAATCATGCCCCTCTACTGCCTTGCTTAAAAGAACTGGTTGTCAAGCGCAGGCATGATGGGGCACACTCAAGCATGTTACCAACCCTCTTGTCTCTATTCTGTGGCCCATCGTGTTCAGTTGTGCGGGCCAGCAGTGTCTACCAACTCAATGTTCCCTTGATTAGCCCAGCCGACAGTAATCTTGCACTAGGTGCCATTCACCACCTTGCTTCTGGGCTGAAACATCTTGATCTGTTCGTTGACACCGAAAATCCCCCCATTAGTCACTGGACTCCCTTGACCACAACACTGGCAGCCATGAGGTCTCTAGAAGTGCTTGGTCTTGGCTGCCACTCTCTATGCAATGATGTCTTGGCTGCTGCTGGGTCAATACTGGGGCTCAAGGTTTTGACAATCCGGTTCTTCCGGAACAAACACGTGAACATTGCCACATTACAGATTCCAGACGGGGCATTTACAGACCTATCTCGCCTGGTGGTTTTGGGGGCTTGGCCAATCCACTTGTTTCATCTCATCAAGCTACGACCTCTCACTTTGAACATACGGTCAGCACGGCTGGATGTCTTTGAAGGGCCACGGAGTGGTCATAACATTGACAAGGCGTTTGAGATGCTCCGAGACAATGCCATACATTTGGAGGACCTCGATCTTTGTTTCCCTCGACCCACAGAGGGTGCCAATGTGATTCAGTCCCAGGATCTGGCAACAACCATTTCAGATATGTCATTGAAGTGGATAGGTATCCGCAATGCCCGCTTGCCTTGGCATCAATCATTTTACCATTTTCTTGAGCGTTGCGACTACTGGCAAACAAACCTCACACACTGTATCATGCCTGACCAACTGGCCTCACTTCATGACTTGGAACTTTTGGCTCAATTCTCCGCATTGGAAGTACTAGCTCTAAACATTCATGTTGTCGACGTGCCAGAGCTCAGGAGATCCTTGATCAGGCCACTCAGTAACCAGATATTAAGGATAGAGAGCTACTTCGAGCTTCATGATTTGCTTCCAGAGACAGTTGATGATCTTGCCATGTGAGTAGCTCCATAGTTGTTAAACCATCAAACCATTATCATGGTTTAATATCAATTTCACAGGTTTCTTCTTACATGCTGGAAAGATGTAGTCCTGGTGATGTCAAGGCGTACGCTACAAGAGGATGATCTCCGTGATAGGCTGGACAATTGGGTTTATTCGACATTACTCAAAGAGCTGGCACGACTTAAGAACAGAAGCCCCACTGCCAATACAGCTCAATGGGCTTAGGTACCAGATGTGCATATCTTTGCTGGACAGTGACATATTCCCCATTGCTTGTGTTCATGTGTGTCTCCACTGTTGTTGTGTCTGTATATTGATTGCATGGTGTTTGCTTGCTTATCCTTTCAGTTAACTCGTTCCACTGAGCTGATAGTCTCCCTGTTGTGTTGGTGTCTCTCATTTATCTGACTGTCCTTTGGTTCACACTGTACATGTTTCTGTTTCAGATTAAATGCATATGATGTCACTGTTGAGGTGTTTAGTTTTTTTTTTTGATATTTTATTGTTATATCAAGGCAGGGGCCCTAAACCTAGGCATAAATAGCAGACCTCCCCCTCCCCCATTCTTCACCATTGTCCAGGAAAGCAGCTTCATCCAGATGAACAAATTGCTGTAGAACTATATCCATTACTTATTCTCATTGGCAACTACATTATTGTGTTCCATTCTCAGCAACTACATTTTCAATTGTTCATGCACCCAAATGGCCAAGCTAGTGGGGTGTGACAAGTTGCATAGTGGTGCCCTGTCAGCACATTTTACCAGCAATTAAATGGGTGACAATGTATTGTGTAGTGTTGTGAAAGTTAAGGCTATGATCAGCAGGGAGCATTTGCCCACCAGGCAAACAAAGCACAGTTATGTGTACAACTGTTCCATTGGTGGCAAAATAGTGAAAAGGGTGCAAATGAAATCAAGACAGTGGTATAGCAGCTGTTAAGGTGGAGAATCAGTGTCTTGAATTCTGGCTGATCCATGCAAAACGGGGTAATCCAGCAGCACATATAAAACGCACGATGTCGAAGTCAACTACAGCCTTGAGCTGTTGTTCCAGAAGGTCAATCCAAGTGGGCACAGAGGTGGCCTTGTGGATGATCTTGCACTTCTTCTTCTGCCTGGGGTCTAGAGCTGGTTCCATATCTTCACCATCCTGGTCACTGGTAGGACCAGGTTGATCATGTCCTGGAGCCATGTGCTTCTTCCAGGTAGCACCACCAGAGCATGAGAGTGGAGCTGGGGCCTAAAATTTTATGAGTATATGCGCAGCTACAATCAAAGCGAGGGGACCTACAGTCTTTCTCACATTTTTGTAGGCATTATGCACAGCTTCCAGAATGGCGGGTGGCCAGAGCTGAAGCACTTCATCACATGGGAAGAGGCGAATGAACTGCTCAAGCACGTCAACAATCACAACCACCCCTGGCCCAGCCTCACTGAGCGTGAGCCCATTTGCCTTGTGACCAAGGATACATTCGAGATCAAAGTTGACAGCACCATTGATCCTCTTGGTAGCTTCCATACCAGCCGTAGAAGGAACATAGCAACGCAAATCAAGAGATGGGGATTTGGGAACTGGAAGGGGAAGCTCACTAAGCAAGCAACGAAGATGATCAAAGTCAAAGCTCAACATGAGGGTAAGAATGAGTAAAAAGTGTGGTGAATGCTCTGTGGTAGTCGAAAAAGGATCTAAACTGGGTTTTATAGCGCTGATACTTCGGAAGTGATTGGCTGTGCAGTAACCGATCAGGTGCTTAGTCATTAGCCCAGCATGTGGTTTTCAATTAGTGCAACACACGTGAGCAGGGAGTTCAAGTGTTTAGCCC
>WSLN01000333.1:4119-17377 GCA_019677355.1 Ceratobasidium sp. 370
GTAGTATGCAGCGAAAAGTACCAAGCGCATCAAACCCAAATGACCATCAAACCTTGTCCTGCAGATGTTTATTCAAGGCAACCGGATGGCCATCATTCAAGGTACCTCAACAATACCCTACAATCTTCAGCTGCAAGTAAATAATACTTCGGCCGGTCGCGTAACTGCCGAGCTTAAGGTTTGATCCCACGGACCACCACTTGTCAGATACTTCGGCTCCCCTGAAGAGCGCCGCGGATTATAGGGCCGAATACATCTAAAATCATACGCCGTTCGCTCAAATAATCAACGTTAGTTCCACGACCTTGAGCCAAGGCACGGGGGCCCACATTCTCGAAAGAGTCGCCTCAAATTTCGTGCTAGTCACTTGACCTTGGGTCGATGGATCGGGTGCTCCGAAGTCGGCAACGCGATACTCGATCTCAACTCGACCGCATGCAGACACCATCTAGGCCAACCTGTCTTCATCGCATCGGGCCCCAATACTGAATAAACAACGTGTAGGCTAATCGAATACACCCGATCCGCCTAGCCCGTTGATATTCAGGCCTTCGGAATCCGATGCGATTGAGTCGCATGTGCTCGTCTTTATTTATTTTTCACGCTGCGTCCCCCTGTTTTCTTTGTATGCGGCCGAGCAATAGTCGCGCATGATGATCACTGTTCATCTCCGGTGCGTGCCGCGTGTGGCGGAACCCCGATATTCGGAGCATTGGGCGCGGCTATGCGGATCACGAGGCGCAACAAGGCGGCTCGGCGTGCCCGAGTCGTGTGTTCGCCGCCCGTAACCCAAAGGTCGCTGTCGTGTTGTATGACAAGCTAGTCCTGTTGCCCCCAATTACCCCTATTATTTTGGTATGAGCTACTCCTGTTGAACGGCGCATCAGTATAGATTTGGACGAGCACGTCACCTGTTCAAAACACGCGTTGGCTCTTGCCTATTCGATATAAGCGTCGCTTATAGTCCGTTCGGACCTTTTGGCAGACGTCAGCTTTGCTCTTCGACCGAGCGTCGAACTATTAGCTTTAATCAAACTAGAACCGTAGAGGTCGTGATTCTCAAAGATTGAAATTTCGGAGCTCACAAGCGAAAGAAAAGAAACACAAGTTTTCAGCCATGGAGACACATGTCTGCCAATAAAACTGTATCATTAGTATATCTGCATTACCGCCGTCCAAACTCAAACACCAGGCCCCGCTCGCGCATCCCCAGATGCGGGTGGCGCCTGGAGTGGCGCCCCCCATCGGATCGCCTCAAGTTCTATCCCCAACGCGCATATGGCGTGCCATCGGGCCCCTATCCACTTCAATCGGCATAATACACTCCTTTCTCGCCGCCTGAAAACCCCGGAAACGATTATCCAGTCACCAGCGCTCGATCGACAGCAACTCGCGATCCCCCGGTCCGTGAGAAGCCCAGGTCGCGAGGGGGTATGTATGAACGAAATGAAAGGCTGTACGAAGGGGCAGGCGGATGGAATGCAAGGGACGCAGGAGGCCTGCAGCGTGGTTGGTGCGTGTGGTTACGAGAGCCCCCCGGAGAGGGCTGCATGCAGCCCAAGGGTGCCTAGACGAGCGTACCCAGTTGTATGCGCCTGTCTTTGCACGGGATTGTCGCACAATTCAGGTTAGAACTCTATCACATCATCACGCTACATGCGCATACAACCCCAGATAAACTCTTGATTCGTCGATTTAGACATGATCCAACCAATCCGCTGGCTCGGAGACACCGATATCACCCAGAACCTCGACGCATAATACATACGCAAGAATCTTGATCCAACCCTTCCCTCGAACGGCCTAGCCCTCGCCACGTGCGAGTACCTCGACACGGTGGGGCCATCCATACGGGAAAAAGAGGGGGGCAGCTCCACCTGGCCCCTATGCACCCATGTGGCTGTGCGAGATAAGACAATGGGATCCATTGCGAAGAGCAGGTCGAGCCTGAACCCCAAATCCCCCGGGACGTCTGAACACACGTTCCTACCATCTTATGGACGCACCGACGTGCATCTGTCCCTATTCTTCGCTTATGTCACGGTGGTGCGAGTTTCTGGGTGGGGCCGCGTTGAAGCCCCTGCGTTGAAAAAAGTAGTTTGGACTGACGCCAGAGATGTGCTGGTAATGAGCGCACCTCTGAGCTCATGGAAAGGCTATTCGAGCGGGCAGCGTCACCGGCCCGCAGCATCTAAAATTTGAGAGTCAGACCGAGGTTATCGGAGCGAGGCGGCATAGCTCGGCAAAAAAACGCATGTATGCGTGCCAGATGACGGGGCTATGGACGAAACGAAACACAACACAACTTGGCGAGTGAATCTCTGCAGTCCGCGCCGGCGAGGTCCGAGCGCAATGAGGGTATAGGAGTGCGTCACATATGTCCGCCGGGCCATCCGTCCCTCTACTTGCCCTTTAAGCACGCTGTTCGTCCGAAGGTAGATCTGGAAGATCTGGAGGTCGCACCTCGACGCCCCAGTTTAGGCTCTGACGTGTGGTGTTTTGGGCGAGGGGTGGGCAAAAAAGAGGATAGATTTACAATCGGAGAAAAACAAGCCGTAGTAACATGCGGAACAGGGAGGAACGCAAAGCAACAAGCCATGAAGCGGACGCGCATAAACAGGGAACCCGAATGTATAAACAGCAATTTTTATGAAAGCATGTACATCGCTTAACCCCGCCGCGTCGGGTAGCGGACGGAGGAAGAGTGGACGTCGTAAGTCATGAAAGCATTGAGAATACATCACATACTAAATGCCAAATATAACCGGAAGAGACAATAGAAATATTCAACTAACACAGGGGATGCGATGCGAAGTGAGATGATGCGATGCGACAGCGCTGAATCGATTGGGAGCGGAAAGACGAGAAGCCACTCTGAGGCGACAGCGCCCACCAAAGCGGCTATAAAGACAAGGGTATAAATATAGTGTACAGAGCTACGAACACGGCCGGTTAGCGATGTTCAACGGCCAATTTTGCAGATGCTCACAAGCAAGCGAAGCCAGTTCGCCCATGGTAGAGCGGGCGTTTAGTCGTTGGAACGGTGGCGGCGGCTGGAGCTGCTGCCGCCATTGGGGCGACTGGACTCCCATGCCTGCTCGCCCTCGCCCTCGACCCATTCACCGGTGCCAGGGTCGCGCTCAAAGTCACCGTCCTTGTAGGCAAAGCGCCACTGCAGGAGCTTGAGAAGAGGGTTGCGCAAAGCGGGATCCTGGATGGGAGATTAGGATCATCTCGGCTTAACGCGATAAGGACTGCATACCATGCGCACGCTCTCGCCAGGATGGTAAGAGCCAACGGCATGGCGAGCGAGGCTTTCCTCGAATAGGGCTTCTTCGTATGTGCAGCCGCAGTTGAGGTCTGGCCAAACAAAGGCGGGGTTATGTCAGCTGGGGGGATCGGCAAGATCAAGGCGACTCACAGCCAGGGGGGGCCATACGCGGGGGATATGATCGACGTTCGCGGCGACTGTCGTGCCATGCGCACCTAAAAGCATGTCAGCACGGATCGTAGAGCACTGGGATCGAGAGGGGGGCACAATCGGCTGCGACCGCACGTGATGGTATAAAAAGGCCCACTCACAGAGCATTGCCAGCCCGGTTCAACGAGCAGAAGCGCTTGATGCGCGCCTCGGTGCGCGCCTCCCAGCTGGCTTCAAATTCGGGCGCCGTCGGCTTTTTGGTGGCGTCTGGTGCCTTGTTCTTATCGCTCTCGAGCTCGACGACGCGGAGCTGGAGCAGGTCGTTGAGGAACTCGAGCTCGCGGATTTTGGCGCGCACGGCACCGAGTTCGCCCTCGAGCTGGTCGCGCGACGAGCCGGGCATGGACCCGAGTGTGGGGTCGATTGGCATGCCGGGCGCAGGCGAGTTCATGGGCGAGGGACCAGCCGACGAAGCGAGGGCCTGCGCAATGTTGAGCGGCTGCTGGGAGCGCGGGTGGAACTGAGGGCTGAAGCCAGAGAACGGCGAGGGGCCGGGGCCAAACGCAAACGCGGGCGAGTTGGCGCCCGAGTCGAGGCCAAACGTCGGGTCGAACTCGGACATGGAGCCGTCGTCGCGCGAGACTGGGCGCGACGGCATGTTTTGGCCGAGCCAGTCCATCGCGCCGGGCGGGATGCTGTGGGACGAGAACGAGAGCGGGTCCTCTTGGAGGCCAATGGCGTTGCCGCGCATCTGCATGCTGTGGGCGGGGAGGACGGGTGACGAAAAGGTGCGGTTGTGCATTTGTGGGCGGCGCTGGCTGACAAACGGCTGGCCGGGGCTGGACGCGGCGGTGCCGGGACGGGGTGACTCGAAGGTGTTGGTGAACACGTAGCCGCTCGAGCTGGCGACGGGGAGCGAGGCACGGCGGTCCTCGGCGATGGGCGGGAGCGTGACACGGTCGTCGTCGCGGTGGGGTGGGGCCCAGGAGTCGGTAGTCTGACTGGGCAGGCTGAAGCGGGACATGTCGGGGGGAAGGAGGAGGGCGAGAAACGAGTCGTCGGCCTCGTCCTGGGAGCGGGAGCGCTTGGGCGAGGGTCGCGCGGCCGGGGAGGCGGCGCGGCGTTTGACGGCGGTGGACGACGTTGCGAGGGGCTGAGCAGGTGGTGAGCCGAGGGACAGACTCGGCAGCGGCGGGCTTACTGTTGGCGACGAGGCGATGGCGGGATCGCTGGCAGGAGCGGGGTGGAGCGGTGGGTGGTGAGCGACCGCCGAGCTTATATGTGTTGCGCGCCTGGGAGAGCGATTGCGGACGAGTGCGGCCATTTGGACTTGTGGATTGTGGGCTTGGATGCGGATTGATATGCGGCTGGATCACCTCTCGATCCGCTCGACTGTCCGGCCTCTCACCCCATACCCGGCCCTGCGAACCCTGCCCGTCGCGCTGGTCCTGGCGATCTGAAATGGCTCAGTCCTCGTGCGTTACCTGTTCTCCACCATGCATCGTCGCGCGTCCTCAAACACTGCTCTCGCTGCCCAGCCGGATCCAATCGCAGACCCGATTCCGCCGAGGGTCTGCCAGCCAGTGCTGCGGCACGCGAGCCCGGACCGCACATGTGGTGGTCATCCTTGACTTTGGTGTTGCCACTTGTCACGATCGTCTCTGAATCCAGACGCAATGCATCGCTCGGACTGCACCTGCCCCATTTCAGCGACACACCGACATTTGTCTTGGTGACACCCTGCTCTTGATTCTCGCAGACCCTGCGCGTTTTGCTAGTCTCTTATCGAGCTTCGGCGTGACCTGCCGATGATAGTCGAACTTTGCCTCTTTCATCCTCCGAGGCCATTCCGTTCATCGTGATCTTACCACCCTTGCTTCGGCCACATGCCATTTTCTGGCTGCACCAAGCTCATTCAAGTTTCTGACGCCTGCCCAGTGGCGAGCTCACGCCTTGTCACATGTTTGTCCCAGTCCGTATGATAAATGAAAGCATGTCAAACTGGCCCCACCGCCCCACCCGAGCTCCACCCAGCATCATACCAGCTCACCATGCCTTGGCGCTCGCGCGTGATACACAAACCAGACTTTCCCTCGACGGCACCGACCCAGTCGTAAAACAGACGCACTCCCACGCGCGGCGGGATAAGCCCCGACCTCAGATGATGGCGCCCGCCAAGCAACACGGAATCGGGCAGTCCCAGGGCGGGCAGGACGATTGCACTGATCAGAAATCAAAGTTTGTTTCTGTCCGAGTCCCTTGGTCACACTCTGATGTAGTTGATACGTGTCTATGAGCAGGGCTAGAATGCGAGTGCGCGATTAAATGTTTGATGGGGTCTTGCGCGGATTGGGCAAATGAGTGACACGGTGCACCGTTTGAGATGCTGCCAGCATCGTCGATGGCCAGCGACGCCTTACCAATCACAAACGGCGGGCAACGATCATTGTCCGTCCGCCCACCAGTTTGATGTCCGGCCGCACTCCATGTTCTTTTGTCGACAAGTGAGTGATATACGCGTGCGGGGGCATATACGTCGGTGACGGATGAAATGCCCTTCACCGCCATGACGCATGACGCATGAACGGAGATCGTGCGGCGGGAGCTCAACGGCGCATCACCGGGCAGTTCGTCTCGGCCCGTCGGGTTCCTTGACACGCGTGCTTCTCAATGACATAGTGCGTCATTTTTGAGTATATTATGCCGTGTTTGGGCTCGACTACATGCGTGGCTTAATGACGTGTGAGATGAGCAACTCTAATATCAAGAATGGGAGATCTACGATTCGCCAATGCCTGGTTTGCGATATTACCACGATACGGTTGCGGAAGCCCAGGTACGTCGCGCGCGCGTGCCTATCACCAGCCAGCACAATGCCCGCCAGCTGGGCCTCCTGCGTCATTTTTGCTCGTTATAGGTCTCGCGAGCTCAAACCTCAGCCCGACGTAGCTCGTCGTCCATCGAACACGAGCGACCCCGGACCTACGGAAGGCCGGCACGAAGCCCGAGAGAGGGATTTAGCTGACCCCACATGGCACCAAGCTCGCGTGCATCGAGCAAGTGCGAGTGGTGGCGATGACGGGTGCCAAACAGTCTATCAGCTGTGACCTGCGGTGCCACCGGAGATGCCGATTTTGGCCTGGTCGGGCTCTTGATCTTTAGACGCCGGGCGTGTGGGGCTCATCGTCTTCCCGTTCGTTCCTATAGATATGTAAGATGTCTTGGCCGTCCCGGTGATCAAAGGGCCCACTTGTAGGGTCGATCCGACGAACGCAGGTCCCACCGCATCGCACGCATATATTGGTCTAGACACTCGTTCTGTCCCCCTGCTGGAATCGCAAATTATTTTCGGTTTCACGCGCTAGCACGAAATATCGTGCGCTCCGGCAATCATCCCGCTGCATACTTATCATATGCGCGCACGTACAGCGGCCAGAGGCAAAAGGCGCGCACAAGCGCACGCCGCCCTCGCCGTCACCTTTGAGGCCTTTATTCTACGCCTAGCGGAGATAGCGTGTGGTCCGGTCGTGTGACTCGTACGCAGCCGTCTTTTTTCTTTCGTTGCTCGCTTCGACGCATAGACGTTGGCAGGTTTCAGACTAGATGCTCAGCTCGTTTATTCCCTTCGTCTCAGGTTCACGACCGCGCGCAGCTGCATACGACGCGAAACATTCAGCTCGACCTGAAATGGCCCGACCTGGTATGTATTCATGCGTTGCAACACGACAGTAGCTCGAATAGGGGGATGCGAGGGGGGAGGTCGGCATGACGCACGCACCATGATTTGGGGACATACACCTGGTACCTTTACTGGCCCGTGGGAACCACATTGGCGCCAGATGCGCAACACGGTGTCTAGAACGCTTGATTTTTTCTCACAGCATGGTTGGTCAGGTGAGCGCATACTTGTTGATGGGCGCGGCTGAAACGGATGGTATCTTGGGGCGGCGGGTAGTGGCCTTTTCCCTCCTATTGTCCAGCTGGGAAATCTCGCCATGCTGTCGTCTTGGGCATGGTGTTCCTACTCGTCGAAAACGTTCAGCACCAGACAGCACATGCGACTCGATCAAACGCTCACATTGCTTCAGGCGTGATTTCCAACTCGCCTGTTATCAAGTCAATGTTGACGAGCGTGGTGATCTCGACAGCCGGGCGGTTTGGGCAGCTTGGAGTCGACGACTAGGATCAGGACGAACGTAGCGCTGATGATGTCATGATGCTGCTTACATTCGAAAGATCCTTGGCACGGGTGTACAGTGCATTCTGGTTTGCCCGTCCAGGTCGACGACGGGCGAACATTTGAACTGCTCGAGCTCTGCGATTCGGCATTTGGGCGCTGCCGGGCGGTCCTGACCAGTTTCTCCGTTTGCCATCAGTCCACGAGTCAAGGGCGAGATATCTTGGACGTAAGAGCTAGGCGTCTGACAGGTAAAGATTATGCAAGGAACGCCAGGTGGGTTGAGGGTGGCCAAGATCAGTGCAAGAACCTGCACAGAATCGTACGAGGCACGTGCTGCGTGAAAATTACGCGCGATATAAATCGTTGGGATCGCGTCTCGGCACTCATTCTCCACCCCCATATCCACCTCGCAAAAAAACTCGCTTCACGTCCAAAATGGTGTTCAAGGTCGCTGGTACGTCGCGCTCGTCCGTTTTGTCGTTTGAAAAACGTTGTTTACGACGCGTCTTGCCATAGATATCTCGCTCGCCGCGTTCGGTCGCAAGGAGATTGAGATCGCCGAGAACGAGATGCCCGGTCTCATCTACCTGCGGAAAAAACACGCTGCCGCCCAGCCCTTGAAGGGCGCGCGCATCGCCGGATGCCTGCACATGTACGCGTCCATATCGCGCTAAAATCAATACGCGTCACTCACTTTTTTTTTTATCGCGCAACGTAGGACGATCCAGACTGCTGTCCTCATCGAGACCCTCACCGCGCTCGGTGCTGAGGTTTCCTGGTCGTCCTGCAACATCTTCTCGACTCAGGACCATGCCGCTGCTGCGATCGCCGCGACCGGCGTCCCCGTCTTTGCCTGGAAGGGCGAGACCGAGGAGGAGTACACGTGGTGCATTGAGCAGACGCTCGCCGCTTTCCCTGGCGGAAAGCCCTTGAACATGATCCTCGATGACGGAGGTGACTTGACTACTTTGGTACATGAAAAGTATCCCCAATATCTCCAGGGTTCGTAATTTCACAAATGAGTCAATACAATTATTAATATTTCCTTTTTCAGATATCCGCGGTGTCTCTGAGGAGACGACGACTGGTGTCCACCACTTGTACAAGGCGTTCCGCGAGGGCAAGCTCAAGGTCCCGGCCATCAACGTCAACGACTCGGTCACCAAGTCCAAGTTTGACAACTATTATGGCTGCCGCGAGTCCCTCGTTGATGGAATCAAGCGTGCGACTGATGTCATGCTTGCCGGCAAGGTCGCTGTTGTTGCTGGGTTCGGTGACGTCGGAAAGGGCGTAAGTTGGCCGATCATTTGGTATATGGTCAGGTTTTAACGTTGTTTATTAGTGCGCCGAGTCCCTGCGCTCGTATGGTGCCCGCGTTCTCGTCACCGAGATCGATCCCATCAACGCTCTCCAGGCTGCGATGGCCGGCTACGAGGTCACGACCATGGAGGATGCCGCGCCCCGCTCCAATCTGTTTGTTACCACCACTGGCAACCGTGATATCATCGTCGGAAAGCACTTTGAAGTTATGCCCGAGGATGCCATCGTTTGCAAGTGAGTCCAGACTATCTTTGACCCCCAGCTGCAACTGACACGTCCGACAGCATCGGTCACTTTGATATCGAAGTCGATGTCGCGTGGTTGAAGAAGACTGCCAAGTCGGTCGTCAACGTCAAGCCCCAGGTTGACCGCTTCACCATGCCCAACGGCCGCCACATTATCCTTCTCGCCGAGGGTCGTCTCGTCAACTTGGGCTGTGCCACTGGCCACCCCTCGTTTGTCATGTCGTGCTCTTTCGCCAACCAGGTTCTCGCTCAGATCGCGCTCTGGACGCGCCCCGAGGACTTCCCGCTTGGCGTTCACATGCTCCCCAAGGAGCTCGACGAGGAGGTTGCCCGTGCGCATCTCGCTCAGCTTAACGTCAAGTTGACCGAGCTTACCGAGACCCAGTCCAAGTACCTCGATATCCCGGTCAATGGCCCGTACAAGGCCTCCCACTACCGCTACTACTCGATTTCTTTGTTTGCTCTTGCTTGATCTGGTCTTGCTCCGTCTCATCATCTGCATAGGGTCTCAACGCCTTTTTCTTTGCATGCATCATTTGTGTTTCAACTACATAGGGGAGTTTGTGCGATAGTGTAGCAGTGGAGCCTCAACAGCTCGTGATCGGCCTCAACGGCCCTTGAATGACATGTTTATGCTAAAGTTTGGCCCGTAAATTAGTGCCTGACTTAGACTGGTGCCTAATATGGACCTCGCTCCGACCATGGTTCTTGCGAGGAAAAAACATTCCACGTCATCCGGCCCGCCGGTACGTTTGGTAATTGGGCGACTGGCTGATTAGGACGTTTGGCCGTTGTCAAACTGGATATCAAACGTGCATGAGGTAATGCGTTATGTCATAATGGAACGCGCTTAGTTGGTTCGCTCAGCTTCCACCAGGCGGAGGTTGCTCACCTGGTCTTGGGGAATTACCCCGAGCTTCTTGCTGGTCGTTCAGATGACCTGTTTCATGCTTGTGGCAATCCTCGTTTGCGCAATTCTATGTCTTCCCCATATATGTCGTGGTGCGTACGGAGAGCGTAGCGGCTAGTCTTTCAGCCTACGGGGATTCCGTTTTAGTGCATTCTGGCCCGGGGTATAAATTTGGAGTTGAATAGGAGGAAGTGTGGACAACTCACCCACCTGCTCGTCCAACATGTCTTTCAAGCTCTTGGCTGTCGCTTCCCTGGCTCTTTCCACTGTTGTCTCTGCCTCTCCAGTCAACACTGATGTTTCGCTCAACAAGCGATTCAATGTTCTGAGCGGCCAGTGGGATAATGAGAGCGAGGTATGTTGTATTTGTACTCCGCATATACGCCAATTTTATTGACAATTCGTCGCAGAACGGTGGTTATTATACCCTTTACAACAACCTCTGGGGAATGAGCGCTGCTACTTCCGGTTCGCAGTCCACCCAGGCGACCTCTGTCAATGGCAAGAAGGTTGCATGGAAGACGACTTACACCTGGGCTGGTGGGCCATACAACGTCAAGAGCTGTGCGTAAATTCTAACCCCTGACAGTGCCTTGAACTAACATGGCGCATCTCTAGACGCCAACCTCGGTCTCAACACCGGTCTCAACAAGAAGCTTTCGGCAATCACCTCGATCCCGAGCAACTGGTATTGGACCTACTCCTCCGCCTCTTCAAATCTGGTTGCGAACGTGTCGTACGACCTGTGGCTGAGCACCACCTCTGGTGGTTCATCCACCGATGAGATCATGATCTGGATCAGCGCCCGGAATGGTGCCGGGCCCGCGGGCTCCCAGATTGCTACCGCATCGGTGAGCCGGACAGATCCTTGATGGAATCGGGTCACGTCTAAACATTGATTCAGGTCAATGGTGTATCGTGGAAGCTCTTCAAGGGCACTGTCTCCACCTGGACCGTCTGGTCGTTTGTTGCACCCTCGGAGCTTACTAGCTTCAACCAGGACCTCAAGCCTTTCTTCAGTATGTCACTTGGTCATTTATTGTACCGGGTCATGCTAATAACGCTCGCTTTTTAGCCTATCTTATCAACAGCCAGGGACTTTCGAGCTCCAAGTATTTGACCGGAGCTCAGGCTGGAACGGAACCTTTCATTGGTCAGTACCCCCGATCCCAGGACTGTCAATGGAAGATACTGAATCGTCCCTATCTTGTTCTAGGCTCGGCTACTCTTACCACGACAGAGTACCAAATCACGGTCAACTGATCTACTAGCCTATATGGCCATTCTCACCCCGGGTCAATTAGTCTGTTATATCGCACCAAATGTCAAAAATTCCCATGACTCGGCACGATTCCTGAGTTATGAGTTCATACTTGCCATAAACGTTGGCACCCTAAAATCCACATATGGAAATTATTTCCACACCCAAACAAACCCCGACACACGTGACATTGCACCCCCTATTTTTCTCACCTAACAGCATGCAGGTACACCTGATGGTGCACCAGTAACTTTTGATAGCAAAAATGCTCTATTGAAATGAGGGAGCGTGGTATTGGCCGGCCTTTTCAGACCGTGTGCCCGCCTTCTCTGTGATTTCACAGGTACTTGCGGAACAGTGCCTAGGCCTTCACTGGGATCAGAAATCCGTGACAAGACTATACCAATCTGACACCCCGAGATACTGAAATTGCTTCGCTACGAGGCGTGGAGGGAACAGTCCTCGCTTGGGCCGGAACCTTTTGCTGGCGGTTTGGGCTCAATTCACGATATCCTTGTGAATCCGGCAATTCACAAAGTGCGTTCTGCAATTCACTTCTCCATTGGGGCGGTGTATATTTCCCTTCGATAGCCGACTCGCTGGAGCTTTCGGCCTGCATCGGGTTCTGCCAATGGCATGTTATCGGCATACCGCCCGATATTACTCTATGGTGATTGTTCTCCTTTGCTACAAGGTAACTCTTGCTTCTGGGGTTTAAGGAAAAATTAATATGAAATGGCCAAAACAGTTTGTACATCATCGAGCCACGGTCTCCAGTCCCACATCGGATCATGTACGCCAACTGAACTTGCTCGGGTGGCTCGATACAGACCAACTAGGATATAACTAAGCAAATAAGTGATGGTTCTAAAGGTCCGTCCCACTTTCATACATTCTCGACCCAGCCTTATGCTGATTCCACGCTCAAAGGTTTAGTGGGTGTATGATTTGGCTGACTACGTTGCATCACAGTGTAACACAGCTTATTAGACAACAAAATGGCCCAATCTGTTGAAATGTGGTATCACAAGACACACGACAAAATATACACTAGGCCCTAATCTTGGCTGTGGATTTGTGTCGTAAGAAGCATGGGATCAAACTTGGGAAGGGCTTAAAAATACAAATGCAAAACTACAAGCCATAGGAATGCTACATTTGGTCGATGTTTGAGGCATTTACATCAGCGCCGCTAAACCACACTGCTCTCCACATGAATCTGGGCTGGAGCCGGCTGAGCAGGCATCGCTGCTCCACTCGGCGCAGGCGGAACTGGACTCGGCGTTCTCGTTCCAAAGTATGTATCCGCGTTCAGATGATGGTTGCCAGAGCCCGCGGGGTCGTAAAGAGTATTCGGGTTGAAAGGTTTGATTTCGAGGTTGTCCGTGTTTTCGCGAGCGCGACGTTCCCGGATGATAGTTAGTGCAGCGGCTCTCAGGCGGAATTGAATCCAGCTATAGGATAGGCATGAGTTAGTGAGTCTAAGCGAGAGGAGAGGATTACTCACGTCATGGCAATAACTGTGATCACGATGGTGATTACAAGCACGACTGTGGAAATCTTTTGATCAAGTTTCGAAGGGTGACCTTCTGCAACTTCTTTGGCCAGGACTATAATTTGCGGATAAATACTCAGCTAAAACCGAAAACTGAAGCGCTCACCTCCGATGTAAACCCCCGCTAACTGGCGAGGGAGAGATAGGACCAAGGTAAAGAGGAACATCAGGAAACTGACTCCACATACAGCGAAAAGCGCTGTAATAACTGAAAGGCATGTTAGGGCCAAAAATGCGTCGACTGCAAAATCGACTAGGCTCACTATGTGTCGGGAAGGCGCTGTATCTTAAAACAACCGCAACCACAAACCCGCCCTCACGAATAACGCGCGCCAAAGCACCGAAGCGAGGGGACCCGCTGCCGCC
>WSLN01000339.1:0-17134 GCA_019677355.1 Ceratobasidium sp. 370
ACAATGACGATAATGAAGATGTGGCAGACGATGGAGACGATGGAGACGAGGAAGACGAGGAAGACGAGGAAGACGAGAATTCATCCCACGAACCTCCCCGCCCCATCTACACCAGACCAATCTTGGATGCGGACAGTCACAACTTTGAACTCGGACCCTTGACTGCCATGAATCCTCGATACCTCGTGATGCAAAACAGATGGAATGAGCCAGCAGGGACTATTCGGCGTCGCAACCTCTTTCCAATGGTATGCTTACCCACCCACACCCAGCTGCATAGATTAACCAGAGTGCCCATACATTTCAGATCGTATACTCTGAGCATGCTGACATGGCACAGAGCCCAGAAGGTTTGGTCGATTATCTTACGTTGGATGTCTACGACATATTGCGTCCATGTCAGGTCGAACCCTACCTGTTCATTGAAGATCACAAGGTAAATGTGCCGCTGGAGTCCCTGCATAATGCACTCACAAGACAAGTTCGCGACCAGCATTGGCAAGATGAGGTCCGGCAGGGTCCTACCCCCAGTTCGCCCATAGTTCGACCACCACCGCCACGCTCAGCGTCGTTGCCATCTCGATATCTGGACGACGTCAAGCAGCCGGCGAGGAAGAAGAGGCGGGGTGTTTAAGCCTGTGATGGAGGGCTGATGTGGGTTGCCCCTGAACCTTTGTCTGACTGTGTACTGTTTGCGTCGTGTGGTGACATTTTTCCTGATCCTCGTACTTGTTTTGCTTCGTCTCTGATCTCTGCCCCTGGTTTGGACTATGTATATATTGCGCGCTCATAATAAAGAGTGATTAGATGCACAAGAGAGAGAGAGACGCAAAACGAGACAGGAACGTTTCATATATTGATCGACCCAGTGAAATGGGTCAACCAAGCGGACAAGCGACCAAGCTACACACGCAAATACTTTAGTTATATAAATACCTATACACCAAGAGGTACTAGACTTCGTTGCTGCCACATTTAGGAAAACCGCTGCACCAAATTTGCCGTTCTGGTCACCCCCAATGTGTAAGTCGAACGCACGAGGTCAGCCCTGAATAACTTCGCAGGCAAAGCGGCGGAATTTGCACGCCTATGTGGCAAATCGAGGTGGATTTACCCCCTAGGAGGTTATCACACCGCTTGCTGTGCAACAACCAGCAACTACAACCCCCCGAGGTTTGCAGCAGTTAACCGGCTGCATTTACTTGATCAGAGTAAATGTGCAAATCCAGGTTTTCCTGACGGCGACCAGGAAACCCGCCAGGTCACATTTGACCCGTTCAATCAACTGGAAATTAAAACCCCCAGGAGTTTACAGCAGTCAACCGGCAGCGTTTGCCCAGTCAATATAGACGTGGAAAGCCCGATTCTTTCCCCCAACAACTGCAAAGAAAAGAGCTTGAAACATAGTAAAGCTACATACATTAAACGAAAGCAAGCAGCGTCGAGAAGAAACACTTGGTCAGGAACAAAACATCAGGCATCAAGAACTTGGCTGTGCTTTGGCTGACGAGCAGCAGGATCATGTGGAGTAGGTCGATATAGTATCAGGCACTGAGCGCAAGTTTGTGGTTCGTGATGCCCAGCGCAATCTTTTCGTGCAAGTGGGGGTCCGCCTGGCCTTGACACCACCTGCAGCTGCGTTTTTCTTGCAGTGCATGTGCTTGTACAAGCACATCATCCAACACACTGCAGGCCTTCAGCAGGGCTTGCTTGTCCCAGTCCATCACCTCCCATTGAGGTGTCTTCTGTCCAACAGTCCCTTTTGCTCAGGCTGGTGTGCCTTGACCAGGTCCTGTGTGACCAGGTAGCTCAAGTTTGTGCGCAAGACATCTGGGCCTGGTGCTTCCAGCAGGTCCTCCAGGAGGTCATCCATAGTTCGTCGATTTCATGGATGCGACCCTGTACATGCCTTGGGAAGAGCTTCCAGTCTGGCAAGTCGCTGGACAGGTACTGGGCCTTGACGTGGGTGAGCTGCATGGTCCACATGCCAACAAAGGGGGGTTAGTAAAGCAGACTTGAAGTGGTACCAGGGCCACTCACACAACAAAGCTTCAGCGCAGACATTAATGTGATCCCACACATAACTCCCCCAATCTCATCTCTGCACAGCATCTGCTTTGCAAAGTCGTTCAAGATGCCATGGTTGACGACGGGAGCAAGCCCACACAGGCTTGAAGCACCGTGCATTGGTCGAGGACCTCCAGCAAGAAGTGACCGGGGAACCCCACATAGAAGCTGCCCATCTCCTGCACGTGCTTGTATCCAGCCGCAAATGCTTCCTCTTCTGACCTCACTTCAGTGCGAGCCTTGTTTGCCTCCATGTGCTAGACCCACATGCTCATGAACGCCATCTCCCCCGTGGTTGTCAGCTGGAATAAGTGGGCTGGTTCATTGAGACCCAGATCCCTGATGGCTCGTCCATGTCGCCTGCAGGAAAAAGGAAGGAGGGGGAGAAGGGGCGAGGAAGGGTCTTGTCAGTTGGGAAGCAAAGAATTGAGTGGAAATGTACATGCTTGAGTAGCCGGCTGCCAAAATGAGCAGGCCGTGCTAGCCTTTTGTACCATACTCAATGCACCTTGCATATCCCCCTCTGTGATGGCCTTTCGTGTCTCGTCAATAAATTCCTTGGCGTATCGGACAGCAGCCTTTGTGTGTGGACGTCCCCAAGCTTGCTATCATATGGTTTGGTGGAGACACCCTCCAGGCTGCAACAGTCATAGTTTAACGCAAACAGCCAAGGTAACTGAGATGGTGGCAGAAGAGCATACCTCGACATCCTTGCCATCCTCCTACACACGTGACTTCCACAAGATGCAGAATAGGCATTAGCTGTGAATTTTCTCTCTCCACTGGTGAGTCTGAGGTGTCCTTTGTGTCTTTGTCCTCCCCTGAGGAGAGCTTTGGCCAAACACTGTTCTGGGGTGCAGCTAGAGCAGTGCAAGGTCCACGGATTGCGATAGACTGTTTCCATGGTCAGGAGAAATGGTTGCTGCGCTTGTCAATGGTCCATGGGTTGAATGCTGTTGGGAACATCATGTGTGCGTGGTGATTGGTCCTACTTCTGTGCACAGGCCCCGATGAGAAATCCCTGCACCATTGATTAAATCCCTCCAAGTTGCTTTCATTAGGCTTACTGGTTTTTTCGGTTTGTAAGTGTAGCGAGGGCTGGACCAGATGCATTTTGCTCCACCAACTGTATGCTGTCACATCACAGTTCCAAGGCAAGGCCATTGCTGATTTGTATTCGGAGCTAACCACCCTGGGATCCTGATTTGCTGATGGATCACCACATGTTGGGATTCTTGGGAATGCAGAACATGTGCCTCAAGCCTTTTTACTCTGGCTTACCCAATCCACAATGGTGTGACAGTACCTTCCTGATCAACCCACTGTCCCAGACGTGATTGAGGTTATCAAGAGGTGGCATAGAAGAGGTCCTCCTTCAGAACATCACCGAACCGCTATTGTTCAAATTTGAGGAGTGGGTAAGTACTTCAAAACAAGGTGAGTCAAATAATTTTGGGACTGTCACAGCAGTGAGCATGCCAATGGTGTTGCACGAATGCATGGTCCCATACCTGTCCAACAAGATGCAGACCATAAGGGGGGGTATGCCAGGCACAGACATGTAAACCTGCGAGCATTGAACTGAGCGGGGCACCTACATGTGACACTGAAGGGCATTGGAAATTGGATCCTAATGCAGGCTTCTGCATCAAGTATGGGGAAGATGAGTACGATCAGGTGGGATTCCCCACCATGGTCATGCAGGTGGTTCTAAGCAACAGCACCCAGAAGAGGGAGAAGTGTTGGAACTTGCTGTGGAAGACTGACCTGCAGGTCCAAGCCACAGTGGTGCCTGAAGCGACATACCTGGCGTTGTATGCTGGGAGGTTTGAGGTGCAGATATCTGTTTGGGTGAGGGGCACGAACAAAATGGGTATGTGCACTGGTCCATCCCTCCTTTCTTCCTCCGAAACATTTGGGACTGGGGATATGACATGGGTGGGCTCCCCAATTATTGGCCTGGCACACTGTGTGCCAGGACCTAGCATATTGTGCGCAGGTCAGGCGTGACAGTGAGTCATTTTGCACACTAGCACAATCAAAAGGTGCATTGGTAACAGATCTGCCAAGTGCCCTGTGGACGAACAGAAATGGCGAAATGTCAGGAATCCACGTGATCCTGTTGCTCAAAGTCTATGACTTTCTCCCAGTCTGCCCCCAACACAGAGATCAGCTCATCCTCAATGATGACCTGCGTTGTGATATCCTTGCAATGCTGCTGTTTATTTGTGAAGGCATGCCAGCCCCTGCACAGGATCTTTCCAGGTCCTGTAAGCGAAACCATCTGGGCTGAGGTGAAGTTGATCAAGGTGCGCTCCCTGGGTCATATGCAATGTACCCTGGGTTACGTACAATGTACTGTGGGTGAAATATACCACACTGTGGGTCAGATACAACACACCATAGGTCGATTACACAGAATTTTGGGTTAAATTATTATTAATAAAGATGTCGTGCAGGACTCCTGCATTCGGCATCAAGGGAAACTCAATTGCATTAGCTGATAAATCCTGACGATGCCACAATGGAGGAATCCTGCACAACATCCTTAGAACTTCAATACCTCAAACTTCAGGTACCATTATGTCACACCTTCCCCCTGGTTGCCATTGGCTTGGTGGCTGATGTCAATCACATACTTTGTACATTAAAATGGCATTCTCACCAGTCGCGTTCCATGCCCCAAAATGGATCAAACTGATCATCCCATCATCTCCCAGGAAGCCACAGCTCTCAGTGGCCCCATACATCATTTCGTCCTTCTTCTTCCTCCTCCCACGTATCTCCTTGGCCTGCTGCCTGATTGACTCCATTGTGATGGAAGCGTCAGATGCGCGAACTCTGTCGAAAAACACAGTCGCTACAAGTGACCAAAGCCTGGATGTGGCGACCTAGGTCCGTCAAAACCGACGTGAACGCTGAATTTAGTAGTGTTTTTTGCAAGTACCCAGCATCTGTTAATTGTAAGCTCCAAATACATGATAATGTTAGAGCATAATGGGCTAGCAGTTGTTCGACAAGTCCCTGGGACAATGGATCGCCAGGTTGCGAAAAAGAAGCCTTGAGATATTCGTCATTTGAGTCTGCAAGTGCGATGACGACATCACTTTGACAGAGCTTCGCTTCCATGCGTATGAATCTGTTGGTGGCCATTGGTGGGGTCAAGGTTGGTCATTTGTAGGCTGTCGATCACACAACGTCAGTTACTGCCTTGGGAAGCACCTATTGGTTCAACGGTACTGGCTGAAGCTCAGTGGTCCGATTTTTAGCCTATTGTTCAGCAGACCCTGACAGGTGGCCTGCCATCACATGCTTTACATAAACAGCCCATGATCACGACATGGTGAGACCGATCGCTCCACAACCACAACTGCCCTCCACACTTCCTATCGACAATGGGCAAAGGGAAATGTGCTAGCAGGGTTGGTGGCAAGACTGTGAGGAGGTCAACTGCAGACAGCGCCCCAGGGGCAGAGTCTCCATCTGTGGTTCGATCTGAGCAGCTGACCGTTTGTCATTCTTAGTCGTCCTACTCCTGCTGCTGGAGCCGGGTACGTTTTCTTCGAGCTCCAGCAAGCAACATCTGCTAACAGAAGTTCTAGAGCTGGCCTTTGATTCTTCGGTGCTGCTGGAGCAGGAGCAACATGAGGACCAGAAGCTTACAGCGTCCAGCGAACAGGTATGCCCACCATGTGCCACACTGCACCTGGTCTGACTCCCATCAGCGAACAAGGTGTGGGATGTGTGGAGGGCGAGGCCAGCTTTGCGGTTTACCAATTTATCTTTTTTGTTTCAATGGAAAATTTATTATTGTATGCATTAACACCCCAAATCATTAAACAAATAGACACACTGATCATTTGTCGGGGTCTTTTGTCGCTTGATATTCCACCAAGCGGCCTTGCTTTTCTTCCTCTGCATGCTTGCGCTTCCTTTCTCTAGTGCGACTTCCAACTGGACCAAAGTCGTTTTCGGCTGCTACCATGAGCTTTGTTAAATAAGGATCGTCGAAACCAATCACACTTACTCAGGTGGGACTTGGGGGGCACTTCACGACACATCTGCCATCTCGGGGGTTGATCTGTAGCTGCAGCAGTGTCTTTGCCCTTAAAAACGAAGGATTTTGATACACTCGCAGCAATCTTGAGGTCTGTTTTAATTCAATACAAGTGACAATGATACTGTAGAATGCAGAAACATCGAGAAACTACGTTGGATGTGCGTCAGATATGTTTTCTCCGCCATCTCCCGCAAGATGGAACGACATAGCATGAAGTATTCGCTCTTGATCAGCAAACATTTCGCTATCAATGTTTATGCTGTCAGCAGATATCCCAGCTGTAAGCTGGGAGCTTCCCCACAGCCATTGCTCTGCTCAGATGAATCCATTGTGGCAAAGGCAGAGTTGAATGCTCCACGAGGTGAACTCATCATACTGGCGTGTCCAAGGGGTCAATCCCCCCTTGATTTCTGGTGAGGCTTGCATATGGTATTTTGGGAAGTTGGCATACACCATTTCACAATCGCGCAACGGGGGCGGGGGGGAGGGAGACCTTGACTGCAGCGCGATGGAGGCACGTTGCCTAGCTGAGTGCAAGAGGGGAGATGATGGTGCGTCGAAGGGAAGGGATGGTGCGTCAAGAACAGAAAGCCAGCCTTGACGAGTGGTAGCAAGTACGCTCGATGGAATCTGGCGTTCATAAGCTCAACAGGGGAGCGCAAGCTGGGGAGCACATGGACTTCCTATATGGGTTATTGTGCGGGATAAACATGCCACTGCGTGTCACACAGACCATATACCATATCGGCCATGTATCACATGCGCCATGTATCGCACAGACCAGGTATCATGTGGACCATGTCTCACACTGAAAAAAGTCAACCAGGCAGTCTGATCTTAGGTTGAGCTTTGCCTAGGCTTTGGGTTGGGTTGGAGTCATATTAACAACAAGCGAAGCCAGACCCTCGATGTTGGTGCAGGGTATACGTTTTCAAGTCTCTTGTTCATGTTCAATGCCATGAACATTGTGCAGCTGTCAACCTCACCTGCCAACTTACTCTGACTAGTTCTCCTATGATTCCAATCCTTCGTGGTGTTCCCCCCATATGTTGGATTTAGTTTGTGCGACTTCGTTTCCAGTATCTTGTATCTTGGTAGCTGGGTGGTTGTTCTCATTGTAATGAAAAGAAACGAACCTGATTCAGATGTTTGCCTGCACGAATGGTTTACATCCCTCCGAAGCACTTGAGCTGACTGACCACCCACACCATAGATTGAAACCTGGGTGTGTGAAGTAGTCCTGGGTAGCCACAACAATTTCGCTGATGTCTGTGTTTCTGGTCCTCCTAGAATACATTGTTACCAAGACCTCCTTAGATATGTCATAGCCGCTTTTTTTCTTATTGTTTCTTCATGCATGCACCTGTGAGAAGGTTTGCTTATGATCACCTACTCCATTTCTCCAGTCGATGCAATAAGGCCCGCCTTGACTGGACAATATACTAGAGCATTTAATGGAAAACAAACCGACCAAGCAACGAGTGCGGTTGGTCAGCATAGCAAAGGAAGCGATTGCACATGCATGAGGATCACCATCGAAAGCTCTGATTCCAAATGCTTCGACAACTCGCCAACCCGTTTGCAGATGTGGTCTGTGTCCAGCTTGGTGCCCTTGATTAGACAAGGCTCACCAGATCCAGCTGACTCCTAGTCAGTACCTGATGATGTCAGTCAGTTGGAGTTACCCATTTTGATTCCCAGCATTTGTCAGCTTGACATATGTGTTCTCCTGTCCCCTACCACCCTTTCCCAACGAAGGTGGGCTACACGAATATTCTATTGCTTCTACTTTTGGGAAGGGCCCGAAATGAAATTGCCTGAAGGCGTCGCAACATATGCCTCCTGGATTGGAGGCCCTGCAACTGGGGATCTGACTGAGCTCAAATATTTCTGCTGTTTCCGTCGCTGTATTTGCATTGTAGGCAACAATGCACGCAGCCATCTCAATCAGCCTGGGCTTGCGGGACTCGATCAAAATGTCCAACGGGCTTGTCCCGATGTTTATACCAGTCACCCAGTTGACTGGCTGCCTAACTGGTGCCCCGCCAGACCCGCCGATATCCTGTGGCAAGTGTCCCCCCACCCGAAAATCACCCATGAGGCCCAACCTGTTGTCAGGAAATCTGGAACCGATGATTGGTTTCAACAGCTGTATGTCTCACAGGTGTCGCATCCAAGCCACTGACACCCTCTGGGAAGCTGTCAGAGCAACTCTGCAGGTACCCTCTGAACCCCTCCTGATGCCACCTTTCCAACCATATATCGCCTCAAGCCCATTACTTTCAAAGCTTCGTTGGCCACATCATCTAGTCAGGAAGGACATTTGTGACCTCCAGAAACTTGGAGCCATGCCAGACAAAGCAGAGCATCTGCCAGGCCCGCCAGGCCTTGTTTCACCAGCACCAGCATGCAACCTAAAGGGCTGCGCGCCACTTGCACGAGGGACAGTTCTCAAATATTGAAACCGTTGATCTGCTCCTCTGAATGAGTTGCCAGCTTGAATCAGCTGTATGCACATTTCCGCATGGGCCGCTCATGAATGTTATAATTATCCCACTGTACCTGTCATGCAGGCGATGTGGGCCAGTTTGCAACTATTGCGAATCATGGAGTGACCCCAGCAACGGCCAACGTGCAGGTGACACAGATCCTGTGCAGCATGGGATCCTCAAACAAGACTGGTCACTGAGGAGATTGGTGAACCAGTGTTGACACTGGCTAGCTGGACATACAAGGGTGAGCAAACCACTCTTTGGCTCAAGGAGCTTAGCGTTCTCCCACTGATGCCAGACTCCCTTGGGAACGCAGGGCCAATGCGGACTACAACATGAGTGGGGATGAATTCCTCCTCTTGTTGACGGCAGATCCGGAGAAAGTCATAAACTTGGAGTGGCACCACAGAGGGTACCAACTCGTCCGTCACCGCTTTGTGTGTGTGTGTATGTGTGTATGTGTGAAACATGACTCACCATCAGGCCCCACCACTTTCCCCAGCCACCTTGCCTTGGAGTCCACTATTCACACTCAACCATGGTGGCATCGCTGGCTGTGGTACTGGCCGCCATGGATTGCAGGCCTGCAATGAGCGTGTCAGAAGCAGGGATGGGGGACATGGGTCCTCCCCGAGCCCCTTCGCTGGCTCCTCCTGCTGCTGCTCGTGCCCTGCTCCAGCTCCCTCTCCCGCTCTCATCCCTCTCCCTCTCCCACTCTCCCTGAGATTTGTGGGAAAATTTTCCGAGGTCCTCGAACAGCCAGTCCTTGTCTGGCCAAAGTGCATTAGCCTGAGTGCATGGAGTCCATCGACACCACACCAATCTCACCCCTCCCGTAGAAGCGCCATACCGCATGTCACAGAGGATCATGGCATGGATGTGGTTGTCCGACCAGAACAGGTAGTTCCACACTTTGTCCAGCAAATCTTCCTGCGTTTGGCTGGCCCTACCCCATCTCCAAGACCACCTGAGGAAAAGGCATCGACATGCAGTCCTCGAGTTCAAAGTCCAGGGAGAGCTGAAGGCGCTTGTCTAGACAAGGGCACCCATAGCGCTTCAACACCAGCCCACTGCTGCCACCAGATGTGACCATGGGGACCCCGCACTAGGCGACCGATCTGAGCCGCTCGGTCAGCCAATCCGTTTGATTCGGTAGCCACTCCCTAAGGCACTCGTGGAGTGTCATCAGCATCCTAAACGCCATGGTCTTGATTTCGCATGCCAGTTGCACCTGTCGCCCTTTGGTGTGGCTCAGTTCACAGATGATTTCGGGTGGAAGACACTTAAAACTAATCGGGGGTAATTATAATTGCAATCCATAATGGAATATAATACAAACAAAGTGGAAAGGGACTCCAGAAATGTTCAAGGTGGGCAGATTCACAAGTTTGCTGCACTGGATGCTGGAATGGATCACTAATGAACAGATGATGAATGCCTTTAACATATCGTCTTGGTCAAACAGCTTGAGTCGATTCACCGAGTGCAGCTTGACCTCCAGCCAACACGTGTGGAAGTACCTGGAAAATGGTCAGGTTAGACATGGCAGATGCGCAGCAGTCAGTGGTAAGCTTGTGCCTGGTTGTACTTACTTGGCGAGCTGCTCAACCTATCCCTGGGGAATACAACTTGTTATCATAAAGCAGAAGTGGCTCTCAAGGCACAAGCTCCTCACACTTGCCAGCTCAATCCACTGATCCACCTCAGGTAGTGTGGTGGGGATGTCAAGGGCGACGCCCAGTTTAGTCAGCGCTCTCATCTTTCATGAGCTCATCACGGCTGGCGACATGTTGCGGAATGACCAGGGACTTGAGGCTGTCCTGCCAGACAGGGCAGCTTTCGACTAGCTAGCTTGCTTAGGCCATGGTGGTTGGGTAGGTATGTGTTGTGGAGCCTTACGCTCCTCATTGCCAGAGCTAGAACACCGCTGAGATTGTCCAGAGTAATTGCGGCACTGCCCTTGAAGTCAAACAGCATTTCGGATAGCCGACACCCCCTAGCCTGAGTGCAGATAATAGAGCCTTGTCGTCGGGTGGGTCTTAGTACTTCCCATCATTTGTTGGAGTGGTCCTAACACACAATGCGACTCAATGGCCTGGCAGCTGATGGTCCAAGTAAGACCAGCCACAGCCTTCCAGTGGACAAAACCAAGGTGCTTGAGCCACACCTTAGACCCTCACTTGAGTGGTACTGTCTTGGACAATTGTGGGTAGCTGTTCAATGGTCAAATCTGGCAGGTCATGCCTTGCTCTGATCATGCACTGCAGAAAGGTCCTACCGAAGCGTGAGCAGGGGGTCATAATGCTTGTACTCTTGGGGGTAGGCTGGTACCACCCACCCACCCACCAACATCACTACCATCTAACCTGCACACCATGAAAGCTGCCATATGGTGGGAACGTGCGTCCAAGCAATCTACATAGTGTTCTTGGAACACTGAGCTGACTCTCTTCCAGGGGCAGTGTGATCCTTCTTCGATCTCACCTTCACTCGAGTGAGCGGAGGCTAGCTCCTCTGCCTTGCAGGCCTCCAGTGCCACCCTTGCGATCTGTAGATGTATAGTCGGTGACGGTGCGAGGACGTAGATCTGGCAACAAGTTTACCGCTTGAGCTGTCGCTCCCTCTGCTGTATATGTGAGCTGTGCGGCATTGTCAGGTCCACTTGCCTTGGAGCACTTGTTCTACAAACAAGCTAGCCCTGGTTTCGACGTCCGACTAGTTATGTAAGTCCACATTTTCACCCCACGCTACACGGTCTGGAGTTTTCCATCCGACATGCATTACCACACCACGCTGAGAGTGAACGAGCAAGGCTAGCCTTCATTCCGTCACACTCGGCCCTCCCTCTCTGAGCTGGGGCTCACTATCCTAGCGTGATCCCACTCTAGTGCCCAGGTCAGCACCCAATGATTTTTTTGCATCTCTGGCACTGGGTCTGCGTCAATGTCTTGACTGGGTGAGCAGGGTGTTTAAAACGTGAGAGGTGGGTCAGCACGGCTGATAGCACAGCTTACTTAGGACTGGCCCGGCGCATGGGCAACAAAGTGCGGGAGGCGGGTTAGCAGCAGAGGTAACAGTGCTGCTAGGTGCAGGCTTACCAGCATTGCTACCAACACGGGCAAGGGAGGAGGGCATTGACAGTGTTGGTGTGAGCAATGCCAAAGACATCATTGCCAATGTTGGTGGACCAGGGTCAGTGTCAACGTGTGCAAGCAAGGAAGCATGGGAAAAAGGGGTGGTGAGTGGCAGGCATATGATGTGGGATGAACAACTTACCTCTGCAGCTCATTCGGTGTTGTTGGTAGAGAGAGATTTGGGTGAATTGGGGGGCGCGAAACACCCATCTCATCACGGAGCTATCAGACCATCAGTGGCACCATCACGTGCCACTGCACTGCTCTTCCACTTCTACCACCAGCCCTAGTTGAAAGTATACCAGCACAATGAGCTGAAGGGAGTGTTGGATGTACGAGTGCCAGAGGGTGATGGAAAGAGTGTTGGAAAATGGTAAGGGAGACCTGTGTGAGTGACCATATGCTTATACACCCCTGCAGACTCTCATTGTGCGCCCTACTGCCCAGCCGTGCCCCAGGTAAGCCATCCGTTTGACCACATCACCCCCACCACTCACTGTGCCTCTTGCTCCTGCACGGCTTGTTCACCTTTACCTGTGCTCATCCACACACTTCTAGCCTTGCTCGGCTTGTGTGTGCTCATACCAACCCTTGTCTGTTTACACCCTGGCACTCGCACACATACACACCTCCAGACTATTCATCAACACACCATGGGAATCGCCCATCAGCCCAGCCAGGCTATGCGCTGCCAAATCCACAACATCAGGAGCAAACGAGTATAACTTAGAACAAGCGACAGGCATGGGATACACTCGGCGTAAACTCAATATCACACATGCCTAGTGCTGGAAAACAGTGAAGTCGGTAGGCAATTGTAGCAGTGTTGGGCGTGGACCTACCTCCTGCTGGTTGTGGTAAGGGTATGAGTGCGTTCTGCAATTGGGTGAGTTGGTCCTGGTGGGGCCAGCGCAGTTGTGTCCAAATGGTCTGCAGATGAGACATGACCAAGAGATTGAGTTGTCTAATTGAGTGGAAGGAATAACTGCAATCATTCTCAAGATTTCTTACAGGCACCACCAGCATCTTCTGTCTCTGAGTATCCCAAGGTAGAAGAAAGCCTGTGTAAATCCAACATAGCCAAGGTAATTTCCAGCTCAGGAAGCGTGGTGGTAGGAAGGGAGGCTGAATCAGTGGTGGGAGCAGGATCGAGGTTCTGGGACAATACAATTTAGTGTCGTGTGCCCAGGCAGCTAAGCCAGATCAATTGCACCATGCATACAACATCCAATGACTTCAAAGTACCACCAAGCACATAATCCTTACACAAATTGACCAAATTCCTTTCAACATCTTAAGTGAACTTTCCCCTGGACTTAGGGACCCAGGGCCCCCCACTCCAGCACTTCATATCATGTAAGATAAATGAAATATCTGGTTCCTGGCTCGGCTCACTGTCCACTGCCTGTCCCAGTGGTGATCAACATCTGCAGTGCCAATCACTCCAATGCCTGTACACGTGATAACAACTTACCATGCTGTTGCTATGTGGCTGAGCCATCACTCAACCAACATGTCTACTCAGTTGTTCTTCTGTGTCAACCAGGGGACTCACCTGCAGTTGGCAATGCTCCTTTTAGACTCACATGCAGTCTTCATGCCTGAAAATTGTTCAGGCGATCCTTGTGAACACTGTTGGGTTAACCATTGGCAGTGAGCCAAATCCCATACTTGCCTACCAACCACTGACCCAATCCCTGCTTTTCCCAGGCTTGGTTCAGAAGCATGTTGTGCTGGCCTGCCTATTTGAGGGGCGCTGGATGGCTGGACAGGGCTCACTGTTCCAGACAACAAAAATTATGTGGAAGTTCACAACCCAGTAATTTATTGAGCTCCATGGCAATGCTCATCAAGCTAAATTTTTGTATAAAGGTCATTGGGCCGACTCCAAGAGGCACTGGTTGGGTGGCGCACCCTGCCACAGTCACAGCCTCCCCAGTTCCCAGTTCCACCCTAGCCCCTGTCATGCTCACCCTTCCTCCAGCTCCCCCCACTCTGGCAGCTTCCCTCCCCTCAGCAGCCACTGGTCCAGTTATGGCCAACCTGCCACACAAAAGACCTGGTGGGTTGGTGCCAGTTGTGACTGAGGCTGCCCACCAGGATTCCTTCAGGTCTGTCAGCTCAGTGGCTCAGGATCTGTGCACATTGGGTCTGGGCCAGGGCAGGCCCTCTAGGAGAGCTGGCAGTAGCGAAGCTGGTACTGTGTGAAGTGCAGCCACTAGCTGGGTGAGTAGTGGCTGCTATGCCATGGGGAAGTCAGATTGGAGTCAAGATGAAATGATTCAGCTCTTCACCCAGTGCAATGCACCGCCAGGACAAAATGGAGGCTGCATTTTGGACATAAAAGCATTCAAGAACTTCTGACTCTGGTGCATTCAATGGCACAAGGCAATGTAGGTCACCCCATCTCAACCATTAAAGTTTCTCCCATAATCTCCCTTGATTAGGTCACTGAATCCAACCAAATTGCCACTACCATAGAAAAGCCCAGGTCCAAACACAACATGTAATGCAAATGGGCAAAGGTGGCCGTATATAATGCTGGAATCACTGAATACCCCAAGGACTAGAGGGATGCTGTTTTGGACAAACCTTGGGAGGGGATTACCAAAACATATGATGGGGTGACCCTGGCGCTCTAGTAGGCAAGTCGAGTTCTGCAAATTTCTTGATGCTGTACAATCACTGCCAGTGTTTCCATATTCATCAATTTATGTTGAGGTCATTTTCAGCCTCCAGCTGAGGTCTCTCCTGACATGACCTAAACCCTGATACCCCATCCATCTCGCAGTTTGTGGAGGCACTTAGTCACCTAAGCACACCACTGCAGAATCCAGGTTTAGCTGGGCAGCATATGGCTGATTGGGCCCATCTATGCCTCTACAGCCCTCAGTGACTGTGAACTCCCTACTGTTAAGTCCAGGGCTTGGACTTGCTCCAAGAATCAGGTCAGCCAATTTCAAATATTTTTACTAGGCAGGGTCCCAAGGGTAGGTTGATTATGTAATCACTTTTTTCCTCTCTGCAAATGGACTGTACGTTGAGAATAACACAAACAAACAAGCAAATCAGCAACAGGCTGTGGAACACAATGCCTTGGGAAGCCAACTGAGCTGCCAATCAAGGTGCAAATGCAGTAGGGATAGGGGCATGCCACGAAACTGCCAACCAAGGTGCATGTGCAGTAGGGGTGGGGGCAGTAGGGGTGGGGGGGCATGCCCCTGGCTGAAATTGATTGACAATTCAGCAAATGAGTTTTGGGTTTTTGATGTGGCAATAGATGACACGAAGGTAAGTCAGCCATTCCTATGTTGTAACAATGTTGTCACTTACCATGTTTTGTCAGGTGCTTTCTCTTGTGGCGAGTGGAAAGATTGCTGAGGCTGTTTTGGACAAAGGAGTGCATGTGCAAATGCATCCTGGTGCCAATGTGGAACAATATCAGGAAAGATGTTAAGCAGATCTTTGATCGTGAGGCCGCAGCCCAAGGCAAGGCCAATTGTTTGAAAACCAACCAAGATGGCCGTGGCAAGTGTGTAAGTAAAATTGTTCTTATAGTACTTGAACTGTATCCCACCTTTTGAGAAACTCTACAATGCATGCGTCAAGCTTGCGACTGGAAGCGTACAAGATCAATAATAGGATGCATCACATCCCAGTCAAATTGATGGTCAAGGAGGTCATGTCTGACATAGTCATGGACGAGTATGATTCAGACAGCATCCCTCCTGAAGTGACTCGGGATGAGTATCGAAAGAATCAGGCTGTGTTTGAATATGAGGGCTGACCACTGTTCTTTCGCTGCAAAGAGGTAAGTTTCCTTCTACTCACCTATATTACACCCATGATGCTGACATCAACCTTGCCTTCAGTGGAATGGTATATTCCAAGTGATGGATGAGATCACAAACCACAAAAAAAAGGGCTTGGGGATCCAAGTGTGCTACTATGTGGGTGATGTCGCGCATGGCCAGTGTACCAATGTGAGTCCAGACATGGCCTCCAAGATCCCAGTTGCAGACCTCTATCATTGCCACATCTCAAAAGGGTGGTACAATCACCTGTCGGAAGCTCAGTGTAACGTGCTCAAACAAAGCCCAGCTGGGTGGGAAGTTGATGAGGAATGAATTATGATAAGGGAACCAGAAATGGTGTAGCTATATGTGGTGTAAACGTCCTATATTTTAAGTGAATTTTGATTCAATATGTCTATGTCACTCCTGCAGCATGCAAGATTAGTCCACCAAGTATCAGATACGAGAACAAACCCACCTGTTCAAGCCCAATTGTCAACCAGACTGGGTGTCCATCAAGATTAGTGCTTGTTCAAGCACAGTGGCATCTAATATCACTCACAGGGATAATCACCTGTCGATTCAAGTAGTCATCAGCCACATAGATCTCAACATCAAGATCAGGGCTGCTTGTGTAAGTTTGCTAACCTGAGGATCATGGAATGGTGATACTTACAAAAGCCCTCAGACCACAGCCTCACAGAACGTGGTGCAAAAATGGGTGATGCCTTGTACCATCGTATGACAGCGAATGTATTGGACACACTGGTGTTGTATGAGGTCAGTTGGCAGTGTTCCCAGAGGTCAATGATCTTGCCCACCTGCTCAACCAGTACTCTGTCTTCTACTATGACCACCTTGATGATCAAATCGTGGAATGTAGACATGCTGAAAATTCAGCCCTTGAGCTGAATTTCCCTGATCAGATGGATGTCAGTTTTGAGCACAGGGGAGTTTCCATGCTTGAAAGGACCCTGGCAAATTGGGACATCAGGTTGGGCATGCACAAATGCATTATATAATGCATCATGTTTTGATAATTCCAGACAGAAGAACTGCATCTCATGTGCGAAGTGTTTGACTAGATCATTGGTGAGGTGGAGATGAAGTTCAAGGTGTCAGTTCTCAACCCAGGCGAGATGTGCAGGAGCTTGATAGGCTACCTAGCCATTGCCACCATGCTGATTTCAATTTTTTTCTTGCCAATACTTAATGTAAATACATTAACTACATTTTTCAATCAAATATTGCTATAATAATCTTCTAGCACTCCAATTGACATGTTTTGAGCTTGTTGTTCACAGTCAGAGTTCTCCAAAAGCCAAGAATGGGATTACCTTACTGTTATAGATCATGTCAATTTAATTAAACCTTTATGCACCAGAATGTGCTTGATGAAAATGCAGTGGAGCAAGTGTAGGTCAGAGAATTAGGTTTTGAGGAGAGGAGCCAAGTGTGAACACGTCAGGAAAAACTGGGGGTACCAATTGGTGTAATTGAGCTTAATTTAGCCTAATTAATGGCTTAGGTGGATTTCTGTCCCCCCCCTCATCATTGACCAAAATTGGCTTAAATTAGCCAGGGGGG
>WSLN01000340.1:0-17087 GCA_019677355.1 Ceratobasidium sp. 370
ATTAGCCTCCTCTACCCTGCGAAATCTAGCCGACGCTTCAATACGTACCCCCTAACAGCTGGGAACTTTTGCGAAGAGGAGCAACCAGAGTAAGGGTAGAGATCGTGGGTGCCTAAATGGGTGACATGAGCATAGAAATTGGATGACGATGACGGAGTTATTTAACGGAGCTCAGAGGCTCTATACGACCAACCTCTTCGTCCGGAAAAGCAGGAGCTAATTGCGGCGAGTTGCGTCCCGCAGTGTGCTTGCTTACGGACTGGAGATAGTCAAGGAATGAGCGTTGACGAAACCGGCATTGATGACTAGCAAAGTACCTACGCAAACATTCTCATCGTACACCATAATCACGGTGTGTAATTCCACGACGCGGTTTCGGAAAGCCTCTAGGTCGATTGTTTCGATTGGACGGTCAGGAGGCCTTTTAGTACCGGGTATGCTTATTAAACTTCGATGCACTCGACTTTCATCCGTCCAGTTCAACTGCAACCTGCCAGTGTGCAATTCAGCTTCCAACTCTTAAAACGGGACAACTGCAACCATTACTCACGCACGATGCTGGGCCAGGAACGCTGCAAAGTCTGCCAGAGGCATTGTCCGTTCGTGCAACTCAAGGCATTCTTTCGAATACTCTAGCATCTGGCCGCACTCTTGCAACAGCCTGCCAATATCCTGTACTTGAGCACTCGCGCTCGGTGCCAGATAGTCGTCGATATAAATGTAGGAGACCAATTTTGAGACGATATCGCTGACGGTGGCCCAGCGATTGAGCATGGTGGGGGGGAGGGGTGATTGGCGGCTTGTGTGAGGAGTGCTCAGTGTGAGCCGATCGACGGGTTGGTGAAAAGTGGGTTTCGCCGCGAGACGTGGCTAAGCTGTGGACCAGCATCAGCGAGGAATGAACGTACCACCCATTAGACATACCTCAGCAGCGGAAAAAGTTGAAGAGCTCTGACAAGACGCTTGGGAAAGGGCTGGGGAGTTGCCCGCGCCTTACCATCGAGACAGACATCCACGCTAGGCGTGGCGGTTTCGACAAAGGCAAGGGGGAGATTACGGAATTGCCGGCCGGATTCAAAGGGCGGACAACACATCCACTTCCGTGTATTCGTGTGCGTGCTACTCGGCAAGCATGCACTTTGTAAAATCGAGAACTCAGGGCAGTTTGATTTGCATGAGCGATCAAAGCCTTGAGACGGGGAGCAGTCGACGGAGACTCGCGGTTTTTCTTACATCTCACCGCTGTTTGACGGCGGAAACATGAATGTCACCCCCCATGATCATCCACAGTCTAGTACTATCACCTTGGCACCACTAATGCAAGAGTCCAGAGTATACAAGTCGAGCAACTTCCTTTCCCCACTCGCTACGTCAGAAATTCTAATTTTAATCCCAACGGAACACACTCAAAAGCGGCTGGTCACATGGCAATTAGCGCTTATTTCAGACACGCTCAAATAAAATTGGTGGGTTTATGTTGATGTGGTAAACTGGCAGCTGGGAGCCTCCGTAAATTAGCCGCCAAATAGTGACCTCACCAGAGCCCGCAAACAAGCTGTAACATGTCACGTAGTTTACGGTCTTACGGGATCCCCGCGTCGAGCTCTCCATGGCCGATTTGGTCGGGGGTCATCTCTCCCTGCTACCGTGGATTCGCGCATTTTCGTTTGTTCGGTGCTGGGCCATCACACCCGGGGTTGCCCCACATGCTGGAGACGTGGTAATAAAACCCAAGTTGAATCCCACGTCGAAGAATGTGCATAAGTTTTAATAAATACATTATGAATCGATTCAGTCGATTTCCTCGCGCAATTCCTCTACTGTTTTTTCAAATAATTCTGGACTGATTTATGGTGAGTTGCGGTAACAACTGGCGGCATTGGCCCACAACTCACTCAAGGGACTTGAGCCATCTCTGTATAACTGGAAGCGCGGCAGCCAATGCCTTTTTGCCTGAAACAGCATTAGGATTATCACAAGATAGTTTCAAACAGGCAACATACTGGGGACAACCTCGTGAGGCTCCAACTCGTAAAGCCCGGCGTCTTAAGAACAGTGCAATTATTTTTCTGCTGTATCCTAATCCCAAGAAACGGGCGACTTACCAGGAATCTCTATTTGCTCATCACCTAATTTGAGCGAGATCATGCGCTGATAGATTTTGCTAGTGGCAGTGGAGGGCTGCATCGCATCTGCACCGCTGCTGGGATCTTGAGCGATGTGACCGACTGCGAACCCAAAACCCTGGCCTAACTGGTAACTTAGAAACGTCACTTGACATGGGTGGGGACAGAGCAGGGCGCAGACCTTCGACAAAGGTCCGTTCCATGCTGTGCTCTGCAGTTGGGGCTCCAATCTGAGAGCCGAAAACATTTTGCTTCATCAACTTCCCCATAAGCCCGACGTCTGGCATGAACTTGGTCACCGCCTATTTTGTAGGAATACCAAACAACGTACTGGTAGGCAGGACATATACCCTAGATGTTTTCCCCGGCGACGCTAATCGAGAGATGGAGGAACTGGCCGTTGTCTGTGGCACGGTCGGTATGTCGGGTGGTGTAGGCGTTACCTTCACAAGTCGATCGATCGCCTGCGTGGTTGGAGGGTTTGCCTGTGAGTCTGCTGAAGTACGCGAATTTATAAGATTGGGTTCCTCGTCAGGGAAGGCAGGACGAGGAGTGGCAGCGGCCTTGCGGCTTGTTTCCTATATAAAAAATAAGAGGGAGGGAGGGGGGAGTTAACAAGCGAAAATGTATAGATAACCAGGCGGTATGGAACAATTCACTCACAAGAAGGATATTCTGGTAGGTTTTAACGGTTTCAAGCAGGTTAGTCGCGCGTGTTTCGCAAGCTTCTTTGTCGGCCTCCAGCTGGGAAGGAGAACGACGGCGTTTGGCAGCGTCGTCTTTGATATTCTGGTAGTTTCGGCGCTCGTCGAGCCACATCCATTGATAGCTATTGGTGAAAATGTGTAATGAGCTACCCTAAGCCGCACACCAAGACATACTTACGTCCTATGTTGAGCCTTGAGGCTTGAGTATGCTTCTGGCGCAAGGACAGCTATGTGACCCTCAAGCAAGTCGTTCGTGCCCCGTAGAGTTTCATTAATGTCATGGAGAAGAACACTAGCGTCTGCTTTCTGGACGGTTTCATAAGACCTAAAGCTACGCTCCCAGGCGGTGGATATATTCGTGAAGATAGCGCCGATAGCCCAAGGCGGCATGGCTGAGCAACTTGTATGAAAGACAAGCGTGTTCTACGTCGCAGTCAGCGGATGTGCTAGTGGGTGTGACATGGAGCCGTGAGCTAAGTTGTTGAGATAGGCCAAGGTCGGTGCGCACCGGGTTTGCTTGAGCCGCCAGCACTTAAGAGACTCGATCTTGCTCGAAGTCAAGGAGATGCCTCAAGCAGTTAATGAAAAAAGGTTGAAGAGCTGGAGGGTGGCGCCTCCCCTATAGAGCTAAACATCCACATGTGTACTGGCGGTATTACGACAAAGGGGAAAGGAAGTGGTTGAAGTCGGGATCGGAATGTGTTGGCTCATCAGCAGGGACAAAAATACGGAACTGCTTTATCGCGGATACAAATTCATGTACAAACCACTGACCTTGTCAGATTCAACTTATGACGTACAAATGGGACATTTAGCTCTGCCAGAGGTATTTTGTAATTACGATCTCATTCAAGGTCAAAAGGTAAGTATAAGATAGTTTCAAGCTGCTAGATTGAAGCTGAAACTCGAGCGCTCTTGTAATAGGTGGTACCAAGTTGCTCGCTGAGTCCTACTATAGGAAGGAATGAATTTCCGGACTTGTGCAAACCACGTTTTAGAGCGGAAATGACTGAGCTTTCTCTAACAGTCACCTCGTGGTCTCCTTGCCTAATCGGTAACAGCCTGGAAATTGTAGCGTTCTCTACCTTCCGACGAAGCCGATTGTTCGACACTTCCACCCGTCCTCAAGGCTCAACCTATTTTGAATCTTCGTACAAATACTTGGGCCGCCGTTGTGCTGGAAGCTTCGGGCCAGACACTTGTAACGATACATAACGATAGGCTGCTTCAGGTCAACATTAGCTCCGCCGTGACCTGACCTCTCTACGTCGACTATGTCAGCCCTTCTCCCTCCCTCTTTCGATGCCATTAGTTCGCTCTCCCTTAACCCAGAGGAGAGATCCGACGCAGAAAAGCGCTGGGTATCCTTCCAACCATACCTCCTGTCTAAAGGATACCAGCTACGCCCTCGTTACCGGCCTGACTGGGTGCCCTCCTGGAAAACCATGGGTGGCAATCCTTACAACTGCGAAGATAGTGCGAACTCCCTGGTGAGCATACTTCCGTTCCTTCACGAGTTCTAGTTCTGCTTATCGCCCCAAGGTATTTAGCCCCTACGCATACTCGATGCCACTAGGGTTGAGGATCAATTGCAAGTCATAATCAAGATGTTAGCTCCCTCGGACGTTGATCGTGAAGGCAAAGAAGAGCTCCAAATCATACAGCACTTTTCTGCGCCTCCTTACCGTCACGAGCCCACGAACCACGTTGTACCCTGCCTTGACTCATTCCCAATCCCCGACGTAGAGGGCGGAACATTCTTCGTCATGCCACTCTTGAGTCAATACGCAAACCCGCCATTTTTTGACCTCTCCGAAGTTCGCGATTTCTTGCTTCAAGTCTTCGAGGTCCGTTCCAAGTCCCCTGATCTTATGTTTTATTCACTCATCCACAGGGGCTTGAGTTTTTGCATGAGAACAGCGTGGCCCATTGGTATAGTTTTCCTTGTTGGATCAGTCCTCTCCTTCGCTCATGTGATCGCCGGGAAGTGATATTGCATCTGCCAACATCATGATGGACAAGCGTCCACTTTACGAGGAGCCGTTCCACCCATATTACCAACATCTTTCCCTTGACGGCAAACGACCCGTGTGGCCGAGGCATTTACGCTCTCGGCGGCCCGTCCGGTATTACTTTATTGATTTTGGCTACGCTGCTTGGTTTAGGGACCCTGATTCTCCTCGAACTCTGATCGGCACTCGCGCGAGAGAGGCGGCGCCCGAGCAAATATCCGGTAACCCTTACGACCCGTTCAAAGCGGACATCTACCAACTCGGAGCTATGCTTCGGCGGGATCTTTTACCAGTGAGCCCGGCCTAAAACCGGAACCTACAAACCAGGTTTTGATGCATAACATTAGAAATATGGGCCGCTCAATTTCTTATTACCCCTCGCCCGCGCCATGACCGAGTCGGATCCCGACAAGCGGCCAACGGTGCAGTCTGCACGTTACGCCATAAACACGCACTTTGCTGGGCTCCAATCTTGGCGAGTCCGGTGGCCTTTAATACCTCCAAACGCGCCATTCGCATTACGATGCCGGCTGATCTTGGGAGGAGTGACGGTAGAACTGATGGTTTTCCTAAGGAGCCTTTTGAGGCTATTTTGCTTATGTCGTTGAATTACTGGATTGAATATGGGTACTTTTGTGTCCAACAGGCAAGGGATTGCGTATTCAGTACTGAACGAGGACGGAAGGTTTTGTGTGGCACGTGATCAACGGGAAACGCTCCTAGTTTCAACCGATGGGCCAACGCCCAAGTAGGTTCCACTTGCACTTGCCCAACGGTTCCACGAGCCGTGGTTTAATGTGCGTATTCTGTACCTCAGTACATTTAGGTTGATTGAGTATCGTTTCTTCCTACACTTCGAAGAAATACCGTGCGTGTTATTCAGTTAGTGGGTGAAAGTTATACGGACAGCGCCTTACTCTCCCGCAATGTGAGAATGAAAATATTGGCGTTTGCCAGTGCGCACTGTATTGGTTTAGTGAAAAGCAGAACGGTGGGGTTCCTAGGTTTCATATTTCAAGCAACCTCTTTACATTCCACGATTACCGTGTCTTGTATTCTAATTGTAGGTTCTAGTGGAAGAAACGGCCGGATTCAACGAGGTAGCAGATATTCACATAAACTATGTCAGCTCCTTCTGCGCGTTATTGCAGCGCTAATCTAACCAGATACCCCAGCTGCTCAGCCACTAGCCATTGACACTACGGGGAGGATACGACTCAAGCGGGCAATGAGGCTTGCAAATTCATCACACTAGCCGATGCCGTGCTACCCATTGAGAGACGATGGAGACCATAGCTTTTAAAGGTGACAAGTCGGGAGGCACAAAGCGAGCCTGCATAATACTGTTCGTTCAGGTCTGCCTCGGAGCTCGGGTAATGGAAGTGACCAACCCTGGAGATAAACCATGCAACCCCGCTAAGACAAACTCATCGAGCCGCAAGCTATGATGGGTGACGCTGTGATCTCGTGGCCTGACTCTCCTTAAAGTTCAGCTCGAACAGTAGTCGCAATACACAACTAAGAAGCCCAAAGCAATGCCACTGCACCAAGAAACGCTGTGTCTGCAGGTATCACCTCTAATGCTAGTCTGAGGAGTGCCTGAGAGTGAACATGTGGTGATTGCAGTTTTCAGCAAAGGGGACGAGGACTATAGTCCCTCTGACTCGGTAATCTAGGTTCCCTAACTAGTTTATCATGGCCGGATCAAGTGGCGTCACGTTTTGCTTGATGATTCCTCCCCACACCCAGAACACTACCAGGTTCCGGGGCGGTATCACGAGCTCAGAGTAGCGCTCCAAGTCATCCAGAATGATTACTTCCTACTTTGAGCAAACCACAAGAAGTTAAGTACGAGGGTAAAGGGGAGGATTCACGTTTTTGTTGTGAAGTCCGAGTGGGTTCGGTGGAAATTGGCTGGTATCACGTGATGGAACCAAACATCAAGCGGACCTTGAATTTCGGGTCGGCTCCGGAGGGGCAAGAAACCCAAGCGGTGCAAATGACGTGCGGATGTGCTGGGTGTTGGAACCGTGTATATTAGGTGTATCAGAGGAGTTACATATCGAAAATTAATCGTGAAACCATATTGAGCCAAACGGATAGCCACGCCAGTATCTTACCATTTTCTGAACGTGTCAGGTCGTTGTAAATATACTGCAATATTGGCTGTCACTCTTGCGTGGAAATAGGAAAACCGTGGCCTCGTAGGCGATTCGTCGTTTGATTGACCACCCCGCGAGCTGCGTGCTCGTCGTCTGGGACGCGTATGCAGACCGGCCCGAGAGAACGAGAGAACAAATTCTAAGATCGATAATCTTTTGTGAGGCAAAAAATGTTAGCGTACGCCGTAAGGCAAGGAAGGGGAGGGGGATTTGAACGGGCACGAGCTTTTCCTACCACACAGCCGACCCCACCCTCCCGTCCAATCCTCGGTCCGTTCGAGTGCCTCCGGATAGATTGAAACCAACCTGAAATCGTCCCTAAAGCCTCTAGGATATCCATGGGTGATCTGTGGTGGCTACTTTAACCTTCAGGCCGAGAGCTAAGGAAGTTTAGTTAGTCAGGAAGATCTCACGAATTGTGGTAGCACTGCTCACGTTACCGTCGACCAAATGACAACATTCAAGAAAGGTCCATGGTTTTGAGCTTCAACGGCCAAGCTGGTAATGCTGGATGAGTTAGGCATCGTGTCCGCAATCCAAAAAGAGCTACAGACCTGGAGAAATGATCCGTCACAAGAGACAGGTAGCGGCGCCAACATTAAACGTGCCCGTGACCATAGAACCTATCGTGGATTGGGTACTCAGACCCGGACCGTTTCGGAGGAGACAAAAACACCAACAGCTAGTGCACACGTGATCGGCACCCGAGGCTGGCGAGCAAAGGTCGAGTGACATCGAGTGAGCTGCACGTTCGACTTGTCAGCTCAAGCCATCCCTCTCGGGCGTGACAATATCCTGCAGGTCGGCCTAGCTAGGTCGTACGCTACACGAGAGTGGATGGAAGGGTAGCAATTGAGCGACCAGCAAGTGATGAAGAGCAGCCTACTCACAAGAACTTCACTCTGCAATGCGCGTGTTATCCTACGCAGTGCCCCAAAGCGAGATCGATGGGGAACGTATGGCAAGGCACATATGGGAAAGGTCGTGGCTTTGTCGAATGGGTTTGCCTGGAGAATCCGGGATACACCGTCTACCCAACCGCACAGGGTTTCGGGTGTTTTGAGGCGAGTTTTCGTTATCCCCAGGGTGACGTCGATCTCTTTCAACGCACTACCCGGATCCTTTCCCCGAGGTGTCCTGTTCGACACTGCGCAGTAGGCATCCTCTAGAAAGCTGACGGCGCCTTCGGACGGGTCCGCGAGTGGTGGTTCAACCGAGCGTACGCCTGTGGTCGGGAGCAAAGCAAGGAGTTTGCCTCCACAGGCAAATGATGCAAGCAGAGGGATCGGCGTAGGCTCACTACACGGGCAAGATATTTGTTAGCATAACCGCGCTCATTCTGGGGTTGAACGCTCACCAAAACCGCCACTAGCGAGGCAACCATGGAAATCCTATGTGATGGCGGGGAAATGGTGGGAGGGCAGGGCGTGGTGCCTTGGAGAACTAAGAATCATCATATGGCAGGCCGGGTAGAGCATCTGGAGAAATAGAGAATGGTGCAGTCGAGGTTGATCGCAAGGGGCGACCAGTGACCACCGGAGTGACGGCTCGGATGACGTGCCCGGCACCCACAGAGTCCACACGCATTGTGTCCCCATACAACTTCCTTCCTCCCCAACGGCAAGAACTAAGACCGAAAGACTAGCTGAATCGCTTTCGGGGACCAATAGCCTCGATCGGCAGCGACGTCAACTGACATGTTAATTGTCGGGTTCAAACCTCGCAACTTTCCAGCTCCGGGTAGTAACATTTATTCGGTCTCTCTCCAGTGTCAGCAACACCCGAGGGCACGAACAGGTTCTCTGAGCGGATTAGCCTTGAGGTTACAGTAATGTGACCATGTCACACACATAGCTGGGTCACACCCAACCTCAACACCAGCACCCCAACACCCCGCGCCCACGGTAGATTCCACACCATGCACGTAAAGCAACCACGCCTCCCGTTATCGTCGAAAGATCGAACTTCAGGACAAGCTGACAGCGAGCTTAAACGACGAAGTCCTGGATGCAGTCACGTGATGTAGGGCGCCTATGTTTGTTGTTTGTGGCTGTGCCTGTTGAGCCAAATCGGACCGAGGCGGGCATGCCGAAAGAAATTCCAAACCCACTCGCATTCGAGGGGGTAGGTATATGAGCGACCCTCTTCTATGTTTCTAAAGTAGACCATATGCATAACTGTCTCTGCAAATTCCACGTGACCATTTCTGGAATTCGATGCGGCCAACCCAGCTAGAGTACCTGTGAACGAACGGAGAGTTGGATGCATAACCCAAAACTAACTAATGAGGACTGACATCCTCTAGCTCCCGCATATTTCTCCTGTGTCAACGGGGAAGTTTCCCGGGAGTCCAAGGACCAACACAGGTGACATTGTTCCAATCACCCCACAAAGGCCGAAGATGCAGGCTCAGAGTGTGTATATGCAGGGTATGGCTTCATGAAGCACAATTAAATCCCCTTTGGCCACGCTTCCCACTTTCCATTCGCTTAAAGATGCTCTAGCTGGCCGTCGGCTCACCCAGTTCCAGAAATAGTCACGTGGCATTTGCATAGCCAGTTTCCCATGTCTTTCCTCCGGGCCGTTCGGCCGGTCGCCGTCGGGCAAGCACTCGGCTCTTCGGGTGCGAAGAGCCGAGCGGCTTCACCTGACAGCTTAATATAAAATTATCACCCATATCGAGGTGAATGCGCCGGTTGGTAAGCAATTGGGAAAGATGTATGATTTGGTGTTGTCTTGCAAATGATAGGATACAGAAATTCCAGGTAAGGCGACAAGCTGAATAGAACACATGAAAAGAGTTTCACAGCATCTTCACCCAAGCATGTTAGATCCTTGGGCACCGTCAACCTCCTCCGCTTGAAACTGAATATTGTATCATGTCAAAGTACGGAACAGACCACAAGACCAAGCACCTACCTCTAGCGACGACAATCGTCCGCGAAATGTGAGCTCCGGCTTGAGCACCAAACCCCTTGAAAAGTGCTAGACCTATTGTAAGCTTGAAGTGCTGTGAGCTCAGACATGCCACAAAATAAAGGCGAAAAGCACATACTGTGAGACATGCCACCGAGCCAAGCCCAAGCGACCAGAGAGTAGACCACTTGCTAGATAGGTATCCAATCGTCCTTACCCCCTCGCCCTTAGGAGGTGTCTCAGGAGGCGTTTTGGAAGGAGGTTCGTCGAACGGAGAAGAGAGAGCGATTTCAGAGACAGCTCGTCTAACTATGGTCTAATAGGGAGATTGTCAATAGACATAACCAAGCAGTTAGCTAACAACAAGTCAGGAGGAAATAGATACCTTACGAGAGCATCACGCCGGTGACTCCGGGCAACCTCATATAGAGCAGCGACGCGAGCCCGACGAGACCTGTTAGGGGGTGACGGTGATCGTTCTCTTTCATAAGACACATCCAAGTGGTAGCTGGATGGGGTGTGCGATACAGTCAATATCTTAAGGGTGATTGACGAGACGGAGTGTACCTACCCCCGGTGTTTGGCAAAGAACCTTGCGTAGTCCTCTGGGGCGATCAACACCTTGTGGTCCTTGACCAGTTCTTTTGCAGATTCCATCACGCCTTCGATCTCTGCCAGCGTGTCGTCGACATCTTTCCTGAGAGTAGTTACGACAAGCAATTGGTGATAACCAATGTCCACGAAGTTGACCACATTGTCGATGAGCTCGGCAGCGGCGGTCCATCCCGGCATGAATAAGCAACACTAGCAGTTCAGAACAAAGATATATGAGGACTATGCTCAAGCAAGAGCTAGACCAAAGGCATTAGGCTCGTTAGCAAGCGCAGAAGGTGAGACGATGTCACTTACGATGTGTCACGAATAAGTGAAGGCTCGGAGCACTTTGTTGGGGGACGGGTTTAGAGTATTGGGAGGCTGTGCCCATTGGCATCGACGACCACAGAGGAAGCTAGGGAGGCGATGAGTGGTGGAAATTTTGATAAAGGATAGCCAAGCCTCGTGGTTGTTGGAGAGAGCGAAGCGCTGGTTCAGCAACCAGCACACCACAAGCGCCGCTCAGCATCCATGAAGCATTACCTTCCCCATACCGCCTAACAAGTCATGGGGCCGAATTCCCTTCTCCACAGTAGCTCATGATTCATTCGGTCCTCTTTTGTTGGGATGTTAGTGCATGAAGAGTTTCCGAACCGACCATGGGGCGTTGCGGGATGAAATCCGAGCTACCGTACAAATGGGTGCGCCATCCCAGCTAGCTTTCTTTTTATCACGGCTTTGCCCGCTTATTGTTGGCGGATCCCGCCGCGGCATGAGCCTAAATCGAGCGCTCGCCAGATGTGTTTCATGGGATGATCCTACTCGTCATTTCAGTCGTTGCCACCCTCGCCCTCTGGCATAGTCTTAAAAATCGAGCAAAGGTGGATGTAGACGCCAAAGAATGTGCATAAATTAGTATAAATATAGTGCAAGTTGATTCAGTCAATCTCCCCACGTAATTCCTCAACTGTTTTTTGAAACGTCTCAGGCCTGAAAGCGTCGTGAGTGTTCAATAGACGAGGTAAAGAGTTGTGGCGACGTACTCTAGCATACGTTGCGCTACAAGCATGAACACCGCAGCCAACGTTTTCTCGTCTGAAAGAACATCCAGCTAGTGAGAAGTGGTTCAAGTGGTCTGCCAAGGCCTGACGTACCAACATCCGCCTTGCCAGCTTCTAACATATGAAGCTGAGGGTCTCATGGGTGAATCGATTATTTGGGGGTATAGCCAGAGCAAAAAGTAAAGAGCCTACCACACATCTCCACCTGTTGGTCGCCCAGTTTGACCGAGACTTGGCGCCGGTAGATGTTGTTAGCGGGGTCTATGGGGATGTGTGCAACTAAAACAGCAAAGCCCGGGCCTAATCCCTGACCTTTTAAGCACGCTGCCCGACATAAAGAGAACCAAGTGCGTACGTTCGAGCAAGGTTTGCCCTGTAGGTTGAACTCTGTTTTGGAAGCTGGAAGTAAGCTGCATCTTCAACTTCCCCATGAGTCCTACGTCTGTACGCTGTTCAGCCATCCGTATGCGCTTCGAGCCGAGGCAAACGACATACTGGTAGGCAAAACCGATATCCTCGGCCCTCTTGGCGAGGGCGGTCGAGACGTGAAATTAGAGACCGCCGGGGGTAGGACCGGCAGGTTGACGACTGGCGGGGTGATCTGCGGGGCTGAAAGGGCCTCTTGTTCCGCTTGAGCGACGGTCTGAGGTTCTGTCTGGATGGGCTCTAGGTCTGGGAAGGCGGGGCTGGTCTCGAGTCGAGCGTGTCTGCTGGCCTCCTGGGTTGGATCTGATTAGCCTGTTGAAGGCCGACGAAACACAAAGCAGACTACTCACAAGAAGTGTACTCCGATACGTTTTCACATTTTCAAGCAGGTCGATTGCGCGACTCTCGCAAGCTTCTTTTTCGGCGAGCTGTTGGGTAGGGGTTCGGTGGTGTTGAAGCTTTGGATCTTTCACGTCTCCGTATTGTCGCTCTTGATCAGTCAGCACCCACTGGAAGCTAAGGGGAGAGCACATTGTTAACGTATACGCTGAGGTCCTCAACAAAACTCACGCGGTATGCTGAGCCTTGAAGTTCTCGTACTCCGTCGGGGAGAAGAAGGTCTTATGGTTTTCCAGTAAAGTATCAGTTTTTCGTAAGATCTGGTCAATCTCGTTCAACAGAACGCTAGCTTCGATGGTTTGAACATTCCGGTAGGAGCTGAAGCTACGTTCCCAGGCAGAAGATACGTTGGTGAAGATCGCACTGATAGTCCAGGAGGGCATGATTAGGCAAAGTTGGGCGCTGGGTTAGAGTATGTGTCCTAAGTCTTGGTCGACTGACACGCTAGCGGGCAATTCAGCTGCGAGCAAGTGATAGCTTGACGTCTGAACTTACCGAGCTCGTTTGGGGTCCCAGACTTCAAGCACTTCCACTCACGTCTCAGTGAGGTCTCGTAGGTGTATTCGAAGACGTTTAAGCAGCTGAGCATGTTGCTCCTGTATCGCGAAAAATATACACATACGTGCTGACGGGACTTGACAAAGGGGAGCAAGTTGGCATGGTGTGTTGGGACTCGTAGAGACCACTGGATTTCGGAAGTGGGAGCCAGAGGTCCCCGCGAGAGTGAATGTGCCGAAGGTCGGGACTTACCCGTTTACGGTAGGTCCCTGACCCCCTAAAACCGGGCGGCCTCAATGCGGACGGGGATTATGGAGCTCAAGTTTCATTCGGACACAAAACCAGATTTGCCCATCCCTTGTATCGGAACCACATATATTCCCACAAAGCAAAGCATTTAGTCTCAATGTGCTGTGCGAGTTGACCTGGGTGGACTAACGGAGGACGCACAGAACATGAATTGCATGTACAAGGTGGTCGTGGCCAATGAATCAATGATGTCCCCATCGTCCAAGCCAGGACCCCAGCAGTTCGGCTCGAAAAATGATGCCCGTGGTGGACCCGAAGCCGCGGTCGTCACCTGTGATAGACAGATCGGTAACGTAGCGCTGCTGATGTCTCCAAGTTTCCACTTCCAAACGTCCTCTTCTGGCTTGCTTTGATTATTGCGTGAAAACAAAGCTTCGGTCCACTGATGAAGGGTTAGCCTCTTGTGGTCGACCTCACTGTCGCCTTGTCCAGCTCCCCCATGCCAACTGCACCCTCCAACTCCTTCGATGTTCTTAGCCCACTCTCCCTTGGACCGGAAGAGCGATCTGAAGCTGAGAACCGATGGGTAACTTTCCAGCCATACCTTTTGTCTAAAGGATACCAGTTACGCCCTCGCTATCAACCTGACTGGGTGCCCTCATGGAAAGCGACGGGTGCCAACCCATTGAGTTGCGAGGACAGTGCGAATTCTATGGTGAGCAGCTTTCCTCTCAAAGTGACCCGTTCCGCTCACCGCGATAAGGCCTTAGCCGCTGCGCATACTCGATGCTACCCGAGTTGGGGACCAAGCCCAGGTTGTCATCAAGATGCTGGCTCCCTCCGACGCCGATAGAGAGGGAGAAGAAGAGCTTCAAATACTGCGACATTTCTCTTCGCCCCCGTTCACCAATAATCCTGCTAACCACGTCGTCCCCTGCCTCGACTCTTTTCCTATACCCGGCGTAGAAGGCGGAACGTTTTTCGTAATGCCACTCCTAAGCAGATACACCAACCCACCTTTTGGCGATCTCTCCGAGATACACGATTTTCTAAACCAACTATTCGAAGTGAGTTCCAACTACCCCTGGTTCATATGCATTAATAGCGTCTTCACAGGGGCTTGAATTCCTACACGAGAACGGGGTAGCCCACTGGTACTTATTCGCCTCAATAGTTTAGCGACTTGTGCTCACGTTTATCCCACCTAGCGACATTGCGTCGGCAAATATCATGATGGATCGGCGACCGCTCTATGACGAACCTTTCCATCCATATTATCAACACCGTTCTTTGGATGGCAAGCGGCTGATTTGGCCAAAATACCTCCGCTCCCAGAAACCTGTGCGGTACTATTACATCGACTTTGGCTACGCCAAATGGTTTCGAGATCCAGCAACGCCTCGGGTTCTGGTAGGCACTCGCGCAAGAGAGGCAGCCCCAGAACAAAAGTCCGGCGGTCCTTATGATCCATTCAAAGGAGACGTTTATCAACTGGGTGCTCTCCTTCGACGAGATCTCATCCCGGTGAGTTTAACTTCTCTCCTGCTTCGACTCTCTAACGCATCAATCGAATACTAGAATCACGACCCATTGAGCTTCCTCCTTCCACTCGCCCGCGAGATGACCAACTCGGAACCTGACAAGCGGCCAACGCTGAATTCTGCGCGTCATACAATGAACACTCATTTTGCTGGCCTTCATGGCTGGCGAACTCGGTGGCCGCTTGTACCCTCAAACACTCCATTCCGACGAAGATGTGTGTTAATTCTGGGAGGCGTGACGACAGAGGTGATCCTGCTCCTGAAGAGGATCTTGTGCCTATTTTTTCTGTGTAGCTAACTAATGTGTATGAATGCAAACTCTTTTGGATATGTATTTGTGCCGAGCATTAGCGCTGGCTGCTTTTGCGGCACGTGACCTATGATTACCCTGAGCATGCCTCAAAAGCTGCCTTTCTCTGCACCTGTTCATCTCGGTGCTTGCCTTTCCTCCTCGGAGGCGCTCAACATCGCGTTAGTACTTGGTCCAACCCTAGCGACTTCTCCCTACATTTTCCACTTATCCTGCTCGCCGCCTACGAAAAGCACATACACAGACCCCTCGGGCTGGCCGAACAAGCTTGGCCCGATGCTCTCACTTGAAGTTCGGAAACTTGAATCGTTGTAGCCGATAGAACGGAATCTCGGAAAGTCTATAAATAACTATCGCTCATGATAAATTCACGTTGGAACCGAGTCGGAGAGTTGAAACCTCAGCCGGCCGACCTAATGAGAGTACTGAATGCCTGACACATATACTCTGTCAACTCCGTAGTGTCAAAATGGAGAGTAAAAGGCTAAGATATACATTACCACGGTGTGCTAGGGATCGCGCGATTTGCTGCGTATCCCTTCATTAACGCCCCTTGGACGTATGAACACAAGGCAGCCAGAATGGTCGCCGGTTCAACGGTCAACGGAATCGGTACGTTTGGTGCACACACAAGCCATCCTAACCTAGAATCCACCGTATAACATCAGCCCAGCTACCAGTAGCGACCGAGCCAAACAAGTGCAGACACTAAGAGCAATGTAGGAGTCGAAATAGTTAGCTCGAAGCGTACACCCATATATCAAGATAGCTCTATGCAAGGTCTGCAGAGCACAAAAGAGCTCGAGGGTAGATGTGACCCTTGGATTCTTGGCCCAGTAGCCAACAGCCGCCCTCCTGCCCACCAAACGGAAAGGGATAAAAGATAAAAGAGCGTGCATCTAAAACATTCCTTGCAGCACCTTCGATCTAGGCGTTGTGTTTTTGTAAAGCAATCCCTAGTAAAGTTTGTTCCAAAGCTGGGATACACGCAAACGGTCCGATGGCGCGTGATATGTGCTCGGTGACTATCCAGGGGCAGGTACCAGCTTGCGCTTAGTGGTGAACCATCATACAATAGGAGCTTAGCGATAGAGAACTATATATCCAGATACGTACCATCCAATAGTAGCCTAGTCAGTCTTTAATAGGGGCAATACGAGGACCAGTTTTCAGTGAAGCTAGGGACAGCAGTAGGTTCCCAGTTCGAGTATATAGTTTCTCCTAGTACCCCTGAGAGAGAATTATCCAGTGGCGCCATGTTTAACTCGACGATTGGCCCCCACACACGAAACGCTCTCGGGTTCCAGCGACATTCGGAGCTTGAAGCAGCGCCGCTAGTCCAAGCCTTCAGAACTCATATCATGATTTTTAAACGAGTTAATAGGTGGCAAGTACTGCTAGGGTAGAGGGGGGGATCCAACATTGAGACACGTCTGTTATAAAGGGCCGAGAAGAATAACGGTCCGAGCACTGCTCGAGTGGCGACTGATCGGTGTCACGTGACGGGGCCAAACAAGGAGCGGACTTTGAATTCTGGGGTCGGCCATGCGGTGCTACCGAGTAACCCAAGCAGTGCAAATAATGTGCATATATGGACTTGGATATCATGCATGCAAGGTGCCAGGAGTCGATCCAAAAATCTTATTAAAGCCCAAAGCGGATAGCCATCTGCCGATACCTCACCAGCCTCAACAGCCGTCGCGAAAAGATAACGGCTTCGGTTACACACTATTGCCCGGAGCCCGGCCCATCACACCCCGGGTATGACCCGGGAGCGGGCGGCCCGTGCTAAGCCTTGATTTGGGTACAAAACAATGCATGCGGACCCTGTTTGTTCATCCTTGCGTGCTGAGAACAGGTGTTCTCGCGGAGCAAAACGTTTGGGCAACCCCCAAACATGCGTGTATCACAGGCTGTCTATTTCCCTTCTGTTAATGGGGTTAGTGTTGGAACAGCCGGTGTGAGCCAAGATGAGCCACCAGCCATGTGCACTCCAAATTCGTCCAATCCGATGGTTGCCACCCTCCCCCTGCCCCAACTATTAGCTTCCCATCGTTTATTACCCTCTCAATCACTTTCCAAAGGG
>WSLN01000341.1:2088-15576 GCA_019677355.1 Ceratobasidium sp. 370
CGTCGACGTTGATGTCGCGGCCCTGTACGATTCCTACCCCATGGCCCAGCGCGTGCGCAGCGCGTCGAGCTTTGGATCCGGGTCGAGCGTGCGCCCTGGCTCGATGTCCGCCTCGACCGTCTCGGACACGGCGTCCATCCGCACCACCAGCTCGCGCGGCTCGACCCGGCGGCAGTACGCGGGCCTGTCTGCCGAGGCGACGCGCGGGCTGCTCGTCCCCTCGGTCATGATTCGCGAGGACTGCACCTCGCCTGTGCGCTCTGTGTGCTCGGTCAGCGAGGATGGCGAGGAGCCCGACGGCTACTTTGCCATCTCGCGGAACCATACCATTACCCAACGCTCGCACGCGCGCACCAAGTCGGTCTCGAGTACCAAGAGGAGAAAGTCTGCTGACAAGACGATCCAAGACCTCGTGCGCGAGGCTGGAGGCCCCGAGTACGGAACGCGCCAGGGTACACGCCCGGTGTCGCTGTCGTTGAGCGATCGCAAGCACACGGGTCCATTGTACGAGATCACTCGTACCCCGCCCGGACCTACCAAGCGACACGTTGTCCAGGAGGTCGAGGTCGGTGGCAAGACTGAGCTCAGAATTGTTGAAGAGGACCGCTGGGAGGAGCCCCAGAAGTGAGTCTACCCCTGTGCATTGTGCCGAGCCATTATTGACCATTTCTATCAGGTTGTTTCATTTTATGATTTAGGCACTCTCGGGCGATACCAGTTGTCGCATTGTCTGTCTTGTCACCCGCTTCGTTCACCCTTTTCGCCTTGTCGTTTTTTCTGCGCATTTTTTCAGGACAACCTACGTTAAACGCCTAGTTGTAATGACTCCTATCACGAACCAAACTCCAACACCCCGGATTCGAGTTCCCAAACTCGACGCCCGAGGTGTTGGTGCTGAACGCTCCACACGATATTTACTCTTGCACCACTTGTCATACCTAACGTCACCGGACATTATTGCGTTGCTGTTGTTGTATTGCTTTCACGACCGACTTTGTAGCATTAGCCCTTTTCTTTTCTTTTCTTTATGAATGAACGTGATTTATGCGACTACCATATCTGGCTGGAGCCTTGAGAATTTCGAGTGTGCTGAGTTGCGTGATTCTTCTGGATGGAGCCCGGGCTCGACCGATCGTTTCGCTTATCGCCACCCATAGCCGACGAGCCGCGACCCGATACTGCCACACGTCCCGATTTCCGAAGACCGAACGCACATGGGGCAAATCGGCGTTTTGCCTGTGCCGGATCTGCCGGTATTTGTCACCGCCTGTGCAACCCAGGCTAGCCTGTGTTCACTTTGCACACAGGACTGGACATTGGAATCGTATGACTTTTACTCCCGCTGACAGTTATTTTCTAGGGGATGAGAGGAATATGCGGGCGGGTCGGAGGTTGAAGTCGATTGGCGACGGTAAGTGCTCTCAGACTGATCATCCTTGAGTGATTTGTGCCAGTTGTTTTTATTGTCAATAATTCGTGCGGGCCGTACCAAGCGGCGGCGCTCCGTGTGCTCGGGATAAACAGACTCGAGGTACGTTGCGTGAATATTGCTATGCGCGTGTGGGATAACCGAGTGTGCCCGTTTTAGGTGGAGCATACATGTGTTACAGTATTTCGGGTGGGGCGAGAGAGGTTACTGGGCGGCTTTTTTTTGGGTCAGGTGGGACGTTGGCTTGTGGGAGTTGCTCGGACCTTGGCGGACATACGACTCGGGTGACCTCGCGCAGCTTCGAGGTGTCTGACTCGGCCTTTTTGGGCGTCAAAGAGGAAGAAGTTGATCGTGGCTCCATCTCGAAAAGAAAGGGGTAGTCACTATCGGTTATTGTGTTGAACCCGAACCTCAATGCAAAGCCTGCCCCTATCTGGAGAACAACATATGATGCCTCGCACTGCGTGGAGCCTCGGATTCTGACGGGGCGAGAATGCAAGGCAGAATGCGAGATTCTGCCTGTGTTCTGCGTTCGTTCTGGCGAAATTCTGCAGACCACCAAATCCGTGGCAGAATGAAACCTTCTGCATGCGTTTTGGAACAATAGAACGGAAGTTCACGTGAGGCTTGGGCGCTTGCATGTTCTCTCTCCGCCTACAGCTTCCATTTTAGACACACCACATTGTAAGGGGTTTAGACAAATATAATAAATTGAATACTATTGGGCCATACAATCCTGGGCGGCTCAGACAAAAAAATCTCACCACAGACACCCCCACAACCTTATAGCGCCCCTCACCAATGCCCAACCAGAACCAGCCAGCAGCTCTAGCATCGGGGTACGATGATAAGGACTCCTAGTGCTCAATCGAATGTTAGTTACCAATATGTACAATAAACACTGCACGTACCTAAAGTAATACTATAAGGTGGTGTTCGGTAATCATATGGCCTTGTTGGTCAGCATCGAGCGCAAAGGAGAAGATTTGAACGCACTCGGGTATGGCCTGTTCGGGGTTCCAGTCGTAGAAGGTGTTCCCAGCATATCTGGGGCATACAACGTTGTATCCAGTGGCGCCGATTTTGATAACCTTGCACTTGGAGAATTCAGGTACTCGAATGACAGTGCCTCCCAAGGCCGATGAGAAATACTGGTTGAGCAAATACGGTTTGTACTTCACCTTTGGCGTGGTGGTCGGAAGATGACGAAGGGGTGGAAGTGTGCATTCCCACGCTTAACGGATTTTGACACCATTCTGCATTCATTCTGCATACGTTCTGTAATTACAGAATGTACGCAGAACCTTATGTAAGGTGAGAACGGACGCGAAATGACGCACTTTGATCGCAACCTCACATTCTGCCTTTCATTCTCGCCTGTCAGAATCCGAGGCTCCACGCAGTGTCGGTGTGCCTCGGAGCAGAAGTAAAGTTCAATATATATATACCACGCCGAGCGAGTTGGACAACGCAGTTGACCTGGGGCCGGTCCAGTGGCTCAACAACTGATCGACGGGCGATCTCCCATGCCAACGGAGTGTGATTCTGGTTGACCGTCCTCGGTTTAGGTCGCTGTTGGTGGATGAGAAGCGGTAGGATCTGAGTCAATGGGTATAGGGGTAGCAACTTGTAGCTTTACCATACAAGAGTGTTGGGAGGAGACAGGGCGCTAGGTTAATAGGGGGAAACTAACCCGAGGGACCAGTGGCTGGTTATGGTATGATCTAGTACATCAACTGGGCGAAATTTTTGTTAACCAATGTAGGAAAGATGTTCTCGAGTGCGCATGCCCTCGGGGCGAGGGTTCTGGCGGTTGAAACTCGAAAGCCAGGGCGACAAGTTGTCGGCGCAAACGAGCCACCAATATTCAGATGATTTGATACTCCTATTCGCTTTGACGCACATGTCGTATTTGTCGTATCGAACTGTCGAGCGAGCCGAAAATGTGGTCACGTGAAGTCCCACACTTGGACACAGCCACCTGCGTTTAACTTTGAGCTTACCTCAATCTTGACAGTTGTCCCTGTCGAATCAGCCATGCCACCGAAACGAGGGCATAGAGGGGGAAAGAACGCGACTCGAGGCAAAGGGCATGCGCGTGGGGCTCGGGCTAGGGTATATGGCGATGAGCGGCCGGCGTCAGCTGTTGATCGGGAAGACCCAGTTCAGGCAGACGACGGTGAGTGAGTACTTCTCATTTTGAAACCATATGTTTCATACACAAAACAACCTTGACCAATTGGAAACACAGGAAGGTCCCAAGCCTAACATGTTTTCGATCTAACTTGCTGCGTTTTTCAAAGACACCAGGGTCGAGAGCGACCGCGGCGAGACGCGAATCCCTGTGCCGGTCGCAATGTGGGCAAGTCGCATCTGCTAGCCCGCAAGCGCGTGTACGCCCTATTGACACGGCGACCAGGACTTTGACCACTGCGATCCGAAACGGTGCAGCGGCAAGAAACTCGCCCGGCTCGGACTGATCGCAGACCTGCGTGTCGGCCAGCGTTTCAGAGGGGTCGTAGTCACGTACGTACCCCCATCAATCTTGTGCACTTCCACTTGTAGTCATTTCATCGTCGTCTGACGCGAACCGCTTGTCGTTCTTTTGGTCCCGTCTCACCTCATCGCCGATGCGACTGAACGTAAACCTCTCGTCTACGGAATCTCGATGCGTCCGGTTGTGGATACAGACCTAAAGGCACGCAGCCCGTCTCCCCCGCGGACCGAGACGTGATCGCGCAAGCAGGCGTGGCGGTTGTCGAATGTAGCTGGGCGCGGCTCGATGACGTCCCGTTTGCAAAGCTGCGATCGCCCCATGAACGATTATGTATGTATGCGTTGTTTAATATGTCGTTTTGGTTTTTTTGAACGGCACGTGTAGTGCCATACCTTGTTGCGACGAATCCGGTTAATTATGGCAAGCCTTGGCGTCTGAATTGTGTCGAGGCACTCGCTGCGGCGTTTTACATTGTGGGTATGGACGAGTGCGCCGAGGTCTTGTTGGGCAAGTTCTCGTGGGGTCATTCCTTTTGGAAGGTGAACGGGTGAGTGAACGTGAAAAGAGCGATGGTGCCCTTGCTAAATGCGCATCATAAAGCGGCTTGATTAAGCGGTACCAAACATGCGCAGATGCTGCGGAAGTCGAAGCAATGCAAAAAGTTATTATTGCTGAATTGGAAAACGATTACACGAAGCGTCGCGCTGAAGGTAACGTGCGTTTATTGAATATATGGGCCGGCCCTAACGGCTTTGGCGGCCAGAGTCCGCTGGGGATGGCGACCTTCTAGTCGCGAATCCAAATCATTCAAACGCAATATGGGGAGTTGAAAGCAGCGAAGATGATTCGCAAGGTGAAGAGGCAGAAGGTACAGAGGATAACAACGTGGCTGAACCAGAAGATGTGTCGAGTCACATGAAAGGTCTAGTAGTGAGATGATCCATATCCCATGAGTAGAACTTGAATAATGGACAATGAGCAACTGATGCAAGACAGAAGACAGTGTGTAGATGCAAGAGAACAACGACCACCATGCAACAGGCGAACAAATAAATGCAGTGGCGATAAATGCTTGAAACCAGAGAACCAAAACCGAAGAACAAACCAAAACCCGCGCTCGACCTAGGCACTACAACTCAAACAAGGCGCCTGGCCAACCAGCCTTGGCGCGGGCTGAGGCGTCGACTCCGCCCCAGGCTCGGGGCTGCGCTCAGCCAGCGCCACGACTTCCAAAGCACGCGCCACGCTCTTTATCACGGTCGCCTCACCTGCTACTCCGCTATTCCCGTCCAGGCACCAATCCCGAACCTTTTCAAGCCCATGCTTCCACTTTCTCCACTTTTGGTTCCTCTCGCCCTGGCTCTCCTGCGCACACCCAAACCACGTTCTCTCCGACTCTGTGATCGGCATGTGCCAAATATAGCGTTGAATCACAGGCATAGCCTCACATAGCCATATAGCCGCGCCTTCGGCGAGCAGGAGCTGGAGAAAGGTCGGTGGGAGCGTTGGAGCGGGCTCGGTCCATTCTACCCAGCGTTCTTGGGAACCAAAGACCGATTCGGCTGCTTCGGGGACTTGATGATTTACGCCCGGGTCGTAAAACTCTGGAGACAAGGCGTCGTTGGTCGCTACTGAGGGAGGCTCGTCGTCGATTGTCGCAGCCGCTGTTCTCGGCGAACCCGGAAGAGCCGACTCTTGGGGCGCAAAGTTGACCAAGGCGTCGAGTGCCCGCATCGCGTGTGGAAAGTACTCTGCTCGCCCGACGTCGTTCCAGAGCAGCGCGCTCAATCGTTGGAGCTGGAGCCACTTCCAGCGCATCTCGACGAGTTCACGGACCTCGCCTCTCTTGGCGTGCTTTGGTGTAGGGAGCACCGCGCCACAGACGTATCGCTGTATGCGCTGGTCGGATATATCTTCGTGATGGGAGATGGCGTCGGGGAGTGCTGTGGGATGGTGAGAAGGTCAGACCTCGGTCTATCGTCTACTGCGGAAACTCACCGAACTGATAGTCCCTGACAATATGTTCTAGCAGCGGCAAGTCTGCCCACTTGCCCGGCCGCCCCCACACACTCCAACTGGCCGCAGCCTCGCACTTGATTTCTTGCGCTAGCTTGACCAACTTGATTGCCCTATTCGTCCTCTCATTCGCCGTGGTCCTCGTCTGCTCCAGCGCCACCCAATCGCACGCATTCGCAAAACACTTGTCCTTCAGGTGATACGACCGAGACTTCGTAGCCTCATCCACAAGCGTGTCCCACAACCTGTAGAAAAACAGACCCGCCCCTGGCGTGTCGAGAATGACCCCAGGCGCGAGGGAGGTTGAGAGTGGGAGTCGCATCCTGTGTGAGGTGCATCGTCGTTCTTGGGTGACACACGCGATAAACTCGAACGCTAGAGACCGGAGCTCTGTAGCCGGTGTGTAAGATGCACCGTCCTGGTTGCTTTCTCCATCCTCTTCTTTGTCCCGCTCGTCAGTGTTGAACGCTCTAGACACCTTGTCCTTTACCAGACACTTTATGTCGCCCCGTACTTCAAGCTCCAGAGACAAAAAGGTGCGCGGGCCAGGTGAACTCGCCTCGGTCAACTCGTCCTCGCCTGCCCCGCTCCCTGACGACTTGCTCCGCTCTAGACGAGGCATTAGTAGATGGTGGTGGTAGAGGTGCAAGTGCAAAAGAGAGGCGGGGCACGTCTGTTGTTTTTCGTTGCTCCGTGTGGCGACCACGCGATCCGTGTTGACGGAATACGGACGTCAGATCGGATCCGAGTAATAATTCTAGGGATGGACTAGCGACTCCTCCGATAGGCACAATGTGATCGGAATTGGCTAGGCACAGACTCTGGACTCGCGGCATAAAGGCATTGCATACACGCGCTCACCGCTACTATACAAAAATGCCCCCCTAAAAAAACCATAGCTCTGAAACTACGTCTCCCGTTTGCACCTCGTCTGAAACACTCGTAGGAAACAAGTTGACCGGCGCTTCGAGCGCCATGGCCGGACCTTTCTTCAACTTGCGCTTGACTTCGGTCTCTAACAACTAGACATAGGTTCCAATCATTAATTGTATTCCTGATAGCCCGAGTGGTGCTGCGTACCGTAGTATAAGTGTGATCCAAAAAATCTTCGAGCGTGTATGGGGGTTTGGTGAATACCTCGGAAAATATCTTGGCCAAGGTGGACACCGAGGACAGATAGTGATCCCGATGGCTGACAAGCTCCCATAGCGACGAGTCGATAGCCTTTGTTCGCAAGGGTGACGGCTCCGTCTCGTCAAACGGATCTGGCAACGACCGTCAATGGCAAAACAACCGGTGGGGTAGCGAGTTACCTAGTTCAGCACCACCGAGCTCTTCCTCCGACCGGTGTATCATAACCATGAGAGAAGGATGCCGTTTCAGGATGTTGTATACAAACGGGATTATCATGACGATCGCCGCGGGAGGTGCCGAGAGCGAGAGCCTGGCGAGCCGCTTCACAAACGACGCCAGAATCGCAACAGGAAGGTGCCTAGACCGATGCGAGTCGTCAGCGTGGGTAGCCCCAACTTAGGTCGCCGGCCGATCAAAAAAAAAAAAGACTTGCGTTGAGGACAGGAAGACGTCAGTTAGACGGAAGAAGCGCGCACGGTACTTGAGGTGCATGACGTCGCGCGTGAGAAAGGCGTATAGTCTCGTGTAGAAATCAGGGTAGTCGCTGATATAGATGGCGTCAGATCCAGCCTCTGGCGTTCATAATGAGGCACTTGCAGGTTGTAATCTTTGATCAGTGTGAAGAGCGCATTTAACGCGAGCAGACCGATCGAGCCACCTAGGTTTAGGTATTCATTCGGTCATTCAGAAAAACGAGGGTGGCAATAACGTTGATGGCGCACGCACCGAAATCCACGCACCCGCCTACCCAGTCCATCAGCCGCACCGGCTTGTCCATATGCGGCATCACCCCCCGGTGCAACACGGCCAGTGCACGTGCAGCGAGCGGCCCAGAGCTTGCAATGTGTGGGAGCAGCGCCATCCAACACGCTGAGAACTGTGCCCGATGCGACGCCAGCGAGTGCAGACTCTGGTGCGTCGAGAGCGTGTGCACGCGCGGGCCAGACTTGGACATGGATGACCTGGATGCTGCGTCGCCATCATCAAAAAACGTACGCCAATCATCTTCATCGGCCGGGATCGATTCTGGTTCGTCCTCGGGCTGTTGCGCTCCTCGTTTCGGTTTTGGAGGCCTAGCGCCGAATTCAGTGATCCAAAATGCGTTGAGCTCGGCAGCCTCCGTGGGCATCGTCTTGAGCCGTTCCAAAAACGACAAGAGGTTCTCTGCTATCGCAGAATCTAGATCGCCGCTGGAGCGCAACAACGCGCTGTAGGCACAAGAATCCGACTCAATACCGACACCAACCCATTCAAAGCATTCGACTCACGTAGCGTCTCGAAAAAAGAACCAGCGCACATCATCATACGAGCTCAGCCACGCCTCCACAAAGGCGTCTCGAACGTCGACCTCGACCTTGCGACCTTCTGCACCACCCCCACGCGCCGCCGATCCCCCACCGCCCCCACCCCCAACACGCGACGACGGCGGACACACAAGCAAGGCACGCGCTATCTTCCTGAACTGCACGGAATAGATTTGCGGAGTCCCAGAAGCTTTCGAGAACGCGCTAGAGAAGTGCTTGAGCGTCGACATTAAGATTTGGAGCGCGGCGCTCTGCAATACAAATCAAGTCAGTGTATTAGCGGCTGGATGAATCAAGCCAGCGGGCGTTGTAGATCAGTCCAATGGACGATAGGATGTATTCAAGTTCAGGTATTCATTCGGACTTACACGCAGCGCCTTTTCCTCGTCGGACATCAACCTACAGAGCAAGTCCGTATACTCGCCCACCCTGTCGAGCAACCAAGTTCGTACGAGTTTGCTCTCCTCTGTCTGGCACATGGATAGATCAAGCTTTGGAGAAGCCGCAATAGAGACAACTGAGCGGTAGAGTGCATAGATAGCTTTGTGTAGCACAGCAGGGTCGGTCGCCGAGCCGGCAAGTTCGAGGAGGTCGACCAGAGCATTGAGCGAGGTACCGTCCACGAGTGATTTGAGCAGGGAAGACTCGAGAGACTCGATCTTCTTGACAGTAGCGTCCGAAGACGACGATAGCTTGCGCTTTTTCAGAGGCGGCAGCGAGGGCCGGCTGGGCATGGTGGCAGGGAATGAATCTCCTTCACCAAATTTGGATTACATAAGTTAATTATGTCAGCTGCTCTGGGGCAGGTCTGAAACTTTCAGGCGCATATACTCGGTTCGCGACAGGGGCTGAAATGAAATGATGCACATATACCATTATAGCGACGTATGGGAACGAAGGGGTGCATATGAAAAGCACTATACAAATGACGAATGTAGACGCGAAGAGCTAATCGTACAACAATGACGGATCGAGAGCAACGAGCGAGGGCATAGCGGGATAGCATATCGAAAGCGAGATGAAAAACAAAGCGAGAGGCGAGACCCAGCGACAAACTACCATCAAAACACCAATAAAGAAACGAATAAATTCACGGTCAGCCGTCTCGCGACAGAAGGATTAATTGCAACTATTGCAAAACGCAGGTTGGTCACTTCAAATTAGAAATGTAAATAACCTGTGAAACGCGAGTCAGTATTGGTCCAGGGCGGACAACAAGCGAGGCACTGACTTTTTGGGCTCCTCCTCGATCTCCTCGGTGATTTTGCGCTCCACTAGCCGCTCGGTCCCGTCCACGCCAGCCTCACGAACCATGACCGTCTTGACGACGGTCACCTTTGGCCGCGGAATCCGCAGGACGGGATAAGTCGGGCCAACCTCATCAATGTGGCTCGTGCCCCAGGGGAACATGCGCCGGTCAGCCGCGCTCGCGTCGCTCTGCAACGTGCGCGCCCTGACAAGTGCCTTACGCTGCTTCCGGCTGTCCCGCTCGTGCTTGTTCCGCGGGTCGATAGTCACGTCCCGAAGCGACCTGAGCACATCATCGTCGTCCCAACTCCGAGAGAGCGCACTGACAGACGACGACGACTCGGAGCGGATCAAGACGGGACGAACGAGCAGACCCTTTGTGTGTTCCGCAGACAGGGAACCACTCGAGGGCAGGTCGTACACGCTGGGAGTTGGTGTGCGTTCCGAGCTGTCCGGGACAGACGAGGAAAGCGCACCAGGGCTCCCGTCGCGCTTGACGGAAGTCGAGGAGCGTGTGCGCGTGGAAAGAGGATAAGAGCAGTAGAGCTCAGATGCGTCAGGGGCGGTGGGGAGGGGCAGGGGCATCGCGTGGTGGGAGCTCTCCTTGAACCGACGGTGGGTAAAAGGGACGGCCACTGGTCGCTCCGGGACCGGGGGCAGAACGGTGACTGTCTCGGTGCGAGACCGCGAAGGGTTCCGTAGGGGCAACGCAGACTGGCAGGGCGAGTCTGCGCGGCTCAGGCGGGCGGCAGACTCGGCGAGATACTCCCGTGCCCGGCGACGGTTCTCGTAGAGGTACTCCTTGCCACTGGACGTGCTTGAACAGGAGCTCATGCTGACAGATGAGGTGCTGCTCATGCGGCGATCCAGCCAGGGTCGGCGAGGCAATAAGCGTGCGAAGTAACCGGCATTGCTGTGGTCGGTATCCAAATCGCTTTCGGAGCCCGAGATGAGGGGGGAAATGGGAGACGCCTTGCAGGGCGAGTAGGAAGGGTCAAATAACGTCTTCAGGGACGTCTCTGCACGATTACCCGACTCGACGTCGTGCGATCGGCAAACGTCTGAGCAGTAGATGGGGGTGGGGTCCTGGCTGATGAGCGTACGCAGCTTTGTCGGCGCGATCTCGGGCTCGGACTCTGGGACAGGGGCCGGAGATGCCTTGCGCGCGGACGCGGCGCGGCGTAGTGTTGGGTGTGTTTGCTGCTTGGGGCGGACACCGGGGCGGGAGGTGGGGCGAACGGTGCCGGTCTTTTTGGGGGCGCGCACGGTCGACGGGTCGGCGCGGGGGGACACTGGCTCGACGGCGATCTGGTATCGCTCGGGCCAGATGAACTGGTTGCAGACGATGCAGTATGAGGTGTCGAGGTCGAGTACGTCCATGGTGGGAGGTGGTGGCGACGCGCGGGCTGGTAGCAAGAGAAACATGAGCAACTGCCGGACACCTGACCTCTTTGTTGCTCACATGTTGTTTCAACTGGCCAAAAGGAGGCGCAGGCCGTCTCAATAGCTATGCTATCGGAGTTGGTCGCTCGCAGCGTCTGGAGCGAGAGTCAGCGATGAGCAGCAGACGGGGAGGGGAAATGAGGGAAAACGGAAATGCAGGACGCGGAAATGGGATATTTGTACGGCGGGGCGGAAACGTCATAGCCAGAAGCGTCTAGACCAGGGACACGAGGCTTACCAGTTTGGAGTGCTGGTCGCCGCGACGGGTGATTTGGTGGCAGGTGCGAGTGGGGCACACTTGCGCAGCGTCGGGGGTGCGAAGGAACAGGAGCGTCGCAGGCTCGAATATATGTTTTCTGGCAAATCAACCTCTGATCCGGCGATCCCGGCCCGTGAGCCCAACCGCCCTGTCGCTTCTCCCCATCTGGACACCCGGCTTTTCGACGTGCTCCGGTGTCGCCCGCCACCCCACGTCTGATGCCCTCGTCCGATGCCCTCGTCCGCCGCCGCAGCCTGCTCGCCACCGCCGAGGTCGTCCCGGCGCATGTATGCGCTCCACTCGCTCTCGACCGCAACATTCGTTAGTCTTCGCAATGCTGTCATCCCCTCGGCCGACCCATGCGTCGCCAGCGACGAAAAGGAAAATCACACAGATATTGTTCCCTACGTGTGTCAAACGCTGCATCGCGCCCTGTCTATAAAAGGCAATTGAGCGCCGGGCCTAGGGAGAGCTTGTGCCGCTGTTAGCGTCCCTGGTTTTGGGAGAGTTTGCGTTTGGAATGCGTCAGACACGCTTCTCTCACGTCTAATTTCTGCCCTTTCATCATGTGGCCTCAACCGGCCCTCCATCGCCCGCGGCGTCGCCCTCCACGCCATACACAATACGCAGTGGCCTCTGCGCCGGACCAACTGCTGATCATCGCCAGCGCACAATACCCTAGAGAAAAAAAGACGGACTTGATCAAGCAGTTAAAGCCAAACTTAATCCATTCACCCGTAAATACGCTTTCAGACCCATTCTAGGCTCGCCGGTGCACCAAGCTTTTTTCCGTTGGTCCCAATCAACCCGATGTGTCCCTCGGCTCCAGACCAAAGGCGACCAACTGTGGACGTCCGCGGCCGAGCCAGCCAAACGAGCACCTGACGGCCGAGCGAACTTGGTGGGGCACATGACATATGGGCCGTATTCTGGTGTCGACAGACACACCCGCCAACATGTTACGCGGTGCTGAAGCGTGGAAAATGCTCAAATGCCGGGTCCATTTGTCCGCAGTCGGCGTTATTGACAACGGTGTCGAATGGCACTCGATGGAGATGGTGGCACCACAGAATCGTCCAAGTTCTAGCTCGCTTCTTGCTGTCACTACTCCTCGCCGCGACATCTGGGCTGGCCGCCATGTGGCTCAAAGGGGAAGGTTCCGCTCTGTCAGCGGCACTCGCTCTCAGAAGCCTAGACCCCCTTCACATATGTTTGACCCAAACACACTAAACATAAACTAATGTGCCTAGAATTATGTGAATATTGTGGGCGCGGTCGGGACCTCCTCGGGATTTCTTTTGAGAATAATTAGCTTGTCGCTGTGCTACGCGACGCGTGGAGGTGTAACCTCGTTCGTGCCGTGCGCCCGGGGGATGTTCGGCGGTCGTGCATGTGCCTGCTGATCATTATTGTGCTTTTTGTGATTTTCCTGAACATTCATCTTATCCTGCACGCTTGATACGCAAGTGCATAATTGCCACCGGCTTGGCCTGAAAGCGGGCGCTTGCCACACACACCAACCATTTCTGTCACATATGTCACATCATATGCTTCTTTGGGTATGGTTCTAGTTGGCACATTAAGTTTCTCTTAAACTATTAGCAGTCGAGCAATGGCTGTAAGATAACCTCTGACAATCGTCGGGGGTGATGGTCATCGGCATGTAAATCATTCGCGAGCTGCTAGACCACCGCTGTTCGATAACCTTCCGGCATCTCATCCCCACAATGAAAAGCGGGCCCCCACGTCGTCAGAATTTCGTTGGGACAGCGGTCTCGCCCTTGATTCTCCATAAGGACTAGCGACGCCGAGCTAAACTACCAGGCTGGCCCTCAATTGACGTCCGCATCTTTCACCATTCTAGGTTTCAGCTCCGGGCGGCAAAACCTGGTGAGGTAAGACGGAGTGTTGGCGTACTGTGCTGAAACCACGGCCTACGCGGTGGACAACCAATCTCGCCTGAAATACGCCATCTCGCCTAGCTCTTACGCTTGATGCTCAAGCTATAACATTTGATACCATTTTCAATTGCTCGCTGTATGTGTATCGGATTCTGATGCAACTGCTTTTCTTGTGCGAAAATTTCTACGCATGCGTCGTGATGTTTCTGCAGCCTAGCGGTTGCACGCTCTCCAAATGAGCCCTTGTCTGTGTCCAA
>WSLN01000342.1:0-11466 GCA_019677355.1 Ceratobasidium sp. 370
GATGTTAATGTGTACGACTTCGAAGAAAGCATGCGCTTTGATCGTATCCTGTCAATTGAGGTAAGCAGACAAATCCTTCTCCGTGATGCTGTTCGCTGATCCGCAGCTTCAGATGTTCGAACATATGAAAAACTACGAAGTTCTGATGAAAAAGATCTCGACCTGGCTGAAGCCGAATGCAAATGCAGTTGGCGGAGAAGCGTTGGTATTTGTAGGTGGATCTCTCTCGGAAGTTTCTAAATTTACCCATTCGCCATTGACAGATCCATATATTTCTTCACAAGAACACCCCGTACGATTTTGAGGAAGGAGATGGGTGGATGGCCCAGAATTTCTTCTCTGGTAAGCACGCATGCAACCTCTCGAGTCATTATTTAAACTTGCGCTTGCACACCAGGCGGAACAATGCCATCCTTTGACCTGCTTACATACTTCCAAACAGATTTGAGGCTCCAAAGGTCATGGTTTATCAATGGTCGACACGTACGCACACATTTCCTTTCATCCAAGTCCGAGATGGCATATTGATGTATCTCAACCACCTAGTATGCCCAAACATCCGAACACTGGGTTCAGCTCCAGGATGCCAACCGCACAGCATGTATCGCCGAGCTCGAGCGCGACGCTCGTGACAAGGGGTTCGATCCGATCGAAGGACGCAAGGCTTACTACCGGTTCCGGACGTTCTTCCTCGCTGTTGCTGTCTTTTTTGCCATGCACAACGGGGAAGAATGGGGCGTAGGGCACTACCTGTTTGCAGGACGAAAGTAACCACATTTTATTAGACCAACAAATTTTAGACTACTTGCTGTCATGTAGAACCAAAGTCTGTTCTGAAATGCAAAGGTTATTCCTGCAGCTTTGCATCAGTATATCGCGGGCAGCCTACATGCGTGGCCGATTGTTGTATGCGACTGCCAGGTTTCCAGCTGTGGATTACAAGCGACTAAATAGACCTCAATTGCGTATTTGATTAGCGTCTCTCCCGATCACTTGGCGCGCTTCCTTGCCACCGTTGGAGCTCGGCGATAAAAAGCTTAGGCTCGAAAGGATGTCCCACCCTCCACGATCCCTCGTTGTGAGCTAGCCTCATTCCCGCAGATCTTTTCGGCCCTGTCACCCTGCGACGGCACATATTCGCCTGGAGCCATTTTTTTGGATTCGCCATCTTGAATCGATTTTATAAACAACCCCCTCGCTCGCTTGCGTTTTTCGTCCTCGGCCCCCTCGACTGCTGATCCTAACTGTCTATGCGGCTTGCACTCGTAGTGCCCGCCTTCGCCGTATTGACCCTTGGCGCAAGCGCTCGTCCGCCACCACATCGGCTGAACAAGCCTGGATCCCACAATTCTGAGCTGAACGATCCAGTAGCCCAAGGTGCGTTAGCTTTCAGCCCGAAACATAAGCAATATGCCTGATGATACGCTTTATAGCCGCCATAGGCAACACTGATGGTAAGGATCACCAAGTTCCTAAAGGTGTCTACTAACGCTTTGCCTCCACTTACCCCCGCAGGTTGGGCGTGTACTGCTGGGGGAGTAGCGATCAACTGCGCTGAGGTCCAGTGACTCGTGGCCTCCTCGCAATCGATGTGTCACAGCAACTGCGGATCGCAGCACCTATTGTACCCACACACCGCAAATAGATAATTTCACTAATACACGAGTCGTTTGGCGGAAGCCATGTCGGCTGTGCTCCTGCCAGGCGCCAGCGCCCAGCATCGGGTACGTCTATTATGTCTATTCCTCGGGCGGAGCCCCACCATGCGACCCCCTTTGCCCCCTCCCCCGCGAACCCCTTCTGCCCCCTCGTCCCCCGCGACCTCTCCCACGACCTTGCCCTTCCTGGCTTTGCCCGCCATCACCCCCTGCCGGATAAAATCGCTTCCAACTCGAGTCTTCGACAACCGGAGTGCGCGGGTATGTCCCCGCCGCCTCGCTCACCTCAGACGCGGCCCACACCCGCCAAGGAACGTGACGCTGAAACCCGCTAAGTCCCGCTACCTCGGGCACCCAGTGCGCGACGTACTCGCCCTCGGGATCATAGTCTTTGGCCTGTTTGATCACGTTGAACTTGCGGTTCTCGCGCGGGTCATTGCCGACACCCGCCACGTAGCTACGAAGGTTACAGTTTCAGTGGCTAGAATACACGAGTAGAGGAGAATCGGCGTACGCCCAGTTGCCATAGTTGGAAGAGGGATCATAGTCAAGCAGGAACGATTCGAAGAACTCTGGGGCAGCACGTCAGTATGCTGGCCGATGACAATCTGAATGAGACTCGCCTGCGCCTATTCTCCAATCGAAATACAAATCCTTGGTCAAGTACGACGCCACATTTTGTCTTCCTCGGTTGGACGTGTATCTACACATCGGGGTTAGTATCGATACCCGACAACAGCAATCCGGCTTACCCGGTCAGAGTAAGCTCGCGCATACATGCGTCGACAAATGGCACGCCAGTACGGCCTTCAAACCAGGCTTGTAGTTTATCGCTTCGGTCATCCCACGACGTCCACTGACTCCCTGCTTGAGCGTCGCTGGGAGTGGCACTGCTCAAGAGCCCTTGCGGCTTAAATATATCGTTGCCATACTTTGAATTTACAAAGAACATGTAATCCCGCCACAGCAGCTCGAACCTAATCACCCAACCAATCAGCTTCAGTCCAGCCAAGAAACCAGGATACGACTCACTTGATCCAATACACACTCTTCCTTGCGGCATCGTCCAGCTTGCCACCCTGCCGCAGCTGGTCTTCTAGCTGGTCGCACCGTGCCGCAATCTCCCGCGCACTCAAACACCCAAACGTCAGATACGGGCCAAACTTGGTCGAGTAGTCGACCCCGAGCATTTCATTCCGCGTCTCCCTGTACGTGACGGCTAGAGGCTTTTCTCCCGACATGTAGTACTCCAAGCGCTCGCGAGCAGCTGTTTCGCCTCCTTTAAGCGGGAACGCCGATCCCTTGTACTCGTAAAAAACCGAAGATGGGTCCGAGTCACCTGGCGCTGGGCGGTCCACGAGTGGTTTAAGCAGCTGCTCAATCAACTGCCGTTCGTCCACGTCGGGAGGCAGGGCGGGCGGGGCCTCCTTGTCGTTCCAGTCAACCTGGGGAAAGTCCGGCCAGTTGCCCTTGGACTGGTCGTCCAGCACCGGCCGAACCATCTTCTCGCCCAGATCCTCGACGCGCTTGCGAAAAGCGGCAAATACGTCCGGGAGCTGGTCGGGCATTTTGAATGGCAGGTCAGACTCGTGTACCAGCGTTCGTGCGCCAATATCTAGGTGAAGTGCGGTCTTGGTGTCTCTAAGAGCGCGGGCGAGGCGACGTTCGACGGCTTGCTCTTCAGATGCAACCTGCAGGGACAAATGTAGTACGTGGGCCAAGGTACAGTATAGAGGGGGTAAGGGCACGCACCTCGCGTTGGAGCCACACACCTTCGACTTGGTCGCCCCTGCTCTTGAAGTGGCGAACCAAGCTTGGTACAACATGCTCAGCACGTCCAAGGTATACACCCAGATCGGAGCCAAGTTCTCTGAGGCGCCTCTTAACATCGAACACCGACTGCGCCAAGAAGCTACGTATAGCCCGTCGCCGAGTCGTTAGCCCAACTACATACACAACCATATGCATACAACGTACCAAGCTCTATGCCGTCCCGTGCGCCAAAACCCACAGATGCGTGTCCGAGCTTCAGGTGCCGACCTGTTATAGCCTTGGACACCGCTAAGTTCGACCTGGCGCTCGTCAAAGACAAAGAGCGGGAGGAGGTGCGTCGTGCTGGGTGCGTTGCGAGCGGCATACAGGATGGGGTTATCCGAGACCCGGAGGTCATTTCTCAAGAGCACAATGGCGATCCGGCGAGCCATTTTTGACTATGGGAGCGCGATCGATACGGGGGTTGTCTGTGGCAATGGGCGAACGAGTTGGGAGCTGGCCACCCTCTTTATGCAGTTGCCGACTAGATCTCGACCAGCGGACCACCCTTTTTGTACACAAACAGAACTCTGGAGTGGTCGAAAAAAATGAGGCCAAGACAACGCGAGTATGACCATTGACTTGAGAACAACGTCATCCCCCTCCTCATTCGAGATCGAGTCTTGCGCATCGGATGGGGTCGAACCATACAGCCTGCCACGCCCAACAAGCATCAGGGAGGCGAAATGCTCGCGAGCTGGGTTTAAACCCCGCCCACGGTTGCATATAGAACTCCTAATCGTGATAAATGATTGTTGAGCGTGTAGAATCGTTAACGTGGTTGATTAATTTGTGCGCAAAATAGTAGACTAGGTACCCGTAAGTAGATAGCTCTGGCTCTTGCTTGGCGAAAAGTCACCTCGAAGGTGCAGGGTCAGCATAAATGCAAGGGTGGCGCATCAAACACATCACGTGATTTTATTGCCGTTCGACCCAAATTATCTGGCGTATTGTCAAGAGAAGTGATGTGTACACGGGATATCCAGTGTTTGCTGGGGTAGCCACTCGGGATCCGAGCAAAAACTCCGACGACCCGAAGGTGGTGGCGGGCGACGCCGGGTGAGAGGCCGAGTGTGGCATGGGTGCGGGGGTGCATTGCTGAGAACCACAGGGAAAGGTGGATCGAGGCAATGGGTTCTCATCCATTCTCGATCCGATAATTGAAGCTCGATGTTAAAATGGAAGTATTGCCTGTAGCCACGCTGTAAATACCGTGCATCATGGCACCCGGTTTGCAGCAAGAGGCTGGGGTATTTCCAGTGGTGTGGTAGCATGTTTAAACGTTTAAAACCAAAACAGAAGCTAGCGGTGCTGAGGTACATGTGTGTGACCTGGTGTGACCCGAAGCGAGATTGGGGATTGGGTGTATGCGCGTCTAGGTCGAAATGCTGCAAGAAGCGCCGAGCTGCAACCGCAGGCGGGCTTTATTTAGTCACGTGGTGCACCGGTGGCAGAGTCAGAAGTGGATTAAGCTGCTTAATTCAAACAGAGTCAGAAGTGCAAAACCGGAGTATTGCTCGCGCCGGCCAAGGCTGTGCCGACAACAGTCCGCGGGTGGTGTCCGGCGACGTTGCTGCCATCGTTACTGCTGTCGAGCGCGCGGCGTGGCACGACGGCGACGCAGACTACTGAATTGGAGCCAGGGCGGGTGTCGTCAGAGTGGTTCTTGGCCCGGGTGGCATCCGCTCTGATCAATCACGGTCCAAGCGGAGAGAGTACCCTTTGTATTTCCACGAGCGTTCACCCACGAGGTCGCCTCCAGCTCTCCACACCCACCGCGCGCCAGTGCGGCCTGCAAGTGCCCTGTCGCCCTGCGACGCCGAACCGCGCGAGTCCGCTGTCTCTCGGCGCCTGCAGCAGCCAATTGTCTCGAGGACGTAGCGGCAGGGTACCAGTGACGATACCCCGCGGTGCGTTGGACAGCTGCCACATCACCCTATTTTGCTCCAATTGCGCCCGCACCTCCCGCCCCCTCTGCCGTGTGCTCGCTTGTTCGCAATCTGCGCACGACCACGCGCCGAGCATGCCGCTGCCACCCGACTATCCCATCGCTCTTCACGGCGCTCCACTTACCCCGCCGCCTCCGACCGGCCCCCATAAGCCCAGTCTCGCCATCCAGGCCCGGCTGGCCCCGGAGCTCATCACCGCCATCGTCGATGCGCGCAAGAAGGGCCTCCCACTTCAGTTCGAGGCGTACGGGCCAGATGCAGTACGTCGGCATGTTCTTGGCTCTAACCATTGCTAACGCCACGCTAGGGCTTCCACATTGATGGCAAGCACTTTCCGATCCACAGTGTTGTCGCCGAGCGCACTCCACACGAGGTCTACGCGTACAGCGCGACATCCCAGCCCGAGCTCCAGGTGATCGGCAAGGTCATTGGACGGTGCGGCGTCCAGCGCACTCTTACCGAGGGAGACCAGGAGAAGCTGCTCCAGTCGCGCTCTGCTGCTGAGAACGCCAGCACCCGCACCATTGGCCGGCTAGGTGTCTCCGATGTCCCCGCCAAGGGCGTCCCCACCAAGCGCAAGCCGACAGTCAAGAAGAACGTCATTGACGCTAATACTGCGGCTGCCTTGCGCGCCTCTCCGGCTCCGGGGACCGCTGGCAACTCTCCACCTCCCACTGCTCGGTCTACAACTCTCGACGGCCCACCAAACGCCTTCCAAACTCTACTCATTCATCATCTGGCATACGCGCCAAGCACCCTCCAACGACTTGCGACTGCGGTCAAACGACAGCCCAAGGAGATTCGGGGGTGTCTAGACTCGGTACGCTCTATTTCTAGTCATCTCGCTTGCGCCTGCTGATATATTATATTCAGATCGCCACCAACGATGACAGCCCCACCGGCCCGCGTCCAGACAGTCCCACCTGGACGCTCAAGCCCTCATCCTATCAGTACCTCCGACTCGCCGCGCCGAATGGTTCCGCCTCTGGCGGACCATGGCTCACACTTACCCCCGAAGATACCAAACGCATGATTGCCGACGCAAATCGAGCGTTTGATCAACTCAAACTGCCGCCCGATGCGCCGCCGCGTCTTGCGCTCGCAGCTCAACAACCTGCGCCCCCGCCCACCCCTGCACCCAGCGCCAAACCGCAGGAAAGCACAACCACTACGGTTGCCGCGCCGCTCAAGCACCCACTTCCTGCGCGCCCCACAACTACACCTGCACCCAATGGGAGACTGGATGCCCCAAAGCCATCGCGTGTAGCGTCGCCAGCTGTACCAGCTTCAGACGTCGGAGCATCGCCGCGAGAGACGCCTGCGGTGCCAACTCCGCGTGTGCCTGTGCGTACTTCAGCAGCTGTCAAGGAGAAGCCCAAGGCCGAAGGAGATGCTGAACCCATTTCGACCAAAAAGAACGGAGGCACCAAGTCCAAGTCGAGCGCGAATGGCAAGGAGAAGACCAAGGTCAAGTCCAAGCCGATCATCACGGCCGACTCGGATGGGGAGGATTTTGTTGCAACCAAGCGTGATAGGGAACGAAAGCCCCCTCCACCCGCCGCCGCACCTCCACCTCTACGAACTTCTGCTGTTCCGTCTACGCTCCACTCTCGAGCCCCGTCCGCGACATCGTCCCGGAATATCACCGATTCCAGCACGAAGAAGTCCAAGCGAGACGCAGATATTGCGCTCGAGCTTGAACGCGAGATCGAAGTGCATGATTCCGGGTTTATCGATTCTTCCAGTCGGTCCACAACGGCAACTGCAGCAGCGCCGACCAAGGCTACATCGGGTGAAGGGAAGAAGCGGCGGATGAACGAGGAGGCCCAACCGCGGGTGCGAGTGAAGGGTGTGGACAGGGTGCGGGCCAAGGAGGGCAAGGTCGGGAGTGCGCGGGATCCTGAACGCAAAGTCAAGACTGCGTCGCGGGAAGTGTCGGCAGACGTGAAGCGGAAGCGGGATGTGGATCAGGAGAGCGACGTCTCATTCGATACACGCGATGTGGAGAAGAAGAAAAAGCGCCGTACGGAGAGTACTGCCGTTGGTGCGCCGCCCCCCGCCCTTTCCAAGCGAGAACACTTGGTCCGGGAGCGAGAGGCAGACACGAGCACCGTCGAGGGCCGACCCAAGAAAGCCCTTACCGCTCGAGACCCGGACTCGACGCTGCGCGTCAAGGAACCGCGCAAGGCCATGCTAAGCAAGACGAACGGGGCATCTACGTCTGCGCCTACATCAACTAGCGTCAAGATAAATGGTTCGAGTAAAAAAGAGCGCGCCTCGGTCATGTATACGTCCTCAGAGGACGAAGGGACACCGCCTGCCCCAGTCCAACGCCGCCCTCCTACCGCGTCTGCGTCTGGGCCCCCACCAGCACGATCAACCAAGCTACCAGCCCCAAGCCCGTCAGAAGCAAGCACACCACGCGACCGGGACCGGGACCGGGAACGAGACCGGCGAAAAGCAGCACCGCCGGGTGGAGGCGGAATCATCCTTCCTCCCAAACGCCCACCGTTGCCTGCCAACGCATCTGTAGAGGATGTGCGGGACCGGTACGCCGAAGTGTATGCGGACTACATGGGTCTGAATGCGCGTCTATCAACGGAACGGGTCAAGGTGCAACGGTTGTTGAAGGATATGGATGACGGGGACCACGACGCGATACTGGACGCGTCGACGGTGGAGAGCCTGACCAAGGCGTACCTGGATGCGCACGAAGAGCTCGTTGCGCTCAAGGTCCGTGTCGGGGCTGGGGCGTGACGGGATTTCTTTTTCTGCTTCGTTTGCTGTTACTTTTTCTTGGGGGTCGCAAGTGTTAATGGATGGATCGGCCAGGTCACGTTGTTTGTTGTCCTTGTCCTTTTTGTTGTCTTTTCCCCCTTGCGTTTTATCTGTTGCGCTTTTCTTAGATATTTTGCGCCTTGGCTTTCCCGTTGTTCATTGCATCTCCACTACTGGTTATCAGAGTGTACTGTATCATCACAATCCGGCGTCTCCCTCAATACATATCGTTTATCACAGTAAATGTCAAGCTATATGTTCAGAGTGTATTCAAACAAATTCAAGCGTAATGATACAAAAGTCCAGGAGACCGCGCCGTCCAGAATATATGGGGGTATCGTACACGTAGGCGGTTTACTTGAGTGTGTCTATGGGATATTCCATCACCTCTGGGTTGCGGTAGAGCCTGTTGTCCTCGATGTACTGAATTACCGAGTTGGGGAGCAAGTATCTATAGATATGTTGTCAGCGCCAAGAACGGAACGGCGAAGCCTGGCAACTTACTTGATGCTCATCCCACGCCTTACAAATAATCTGGCAAGGCATGGTCCGTCAGAGAGCTGAAACGGGTAATGCAGACCTCCCAACTTACCGAACTTTAGTTGACGAAATGTCGTTATAGATGAGTTGCTTGACCACAATAACATTTTTTCTGCAGATATTACTTGGATAAGCTGGCAGGACCAGCAACGGGGCAATGGCGTACCGGTGGTGATACAATATATCGTGCGATAAGAGGAACGCCCATACATCCGATCCAGTTCGCTCGATGATCAGACAGCCGAACCGGCCCAAAATGACATGTAGCTAAAACGAGTTGAGAGAAAGCTCGGGACCAGGTTGAAACGAGCTTACATCTTGCGGCGCCCAGACCCCAGGGGAACCAAATGACTCGATCAGATCCCCTCCAGCCAAGAGGACAATCTTGATCCTCCTCCGGCTCCCTACCGAAACGGAAATCGTGAATAACTCGTTCGCGAATGTCTGAAACCGAGCCCACCGTCTCGCATCGCGACGCCTCCTTGTTCTCCTCCATTCAACTCTTGATCGAAATGCTCGAGCACGACGGCCGTGCGCGTATACTCTGTTTGGGATGCTTCCCACGGGTCAACCATGAGCCAGTTGGACGTCTGGTCCACTGCAAGCTCGCACATCCGAACACGGTGAACCGCGGGCGCCAAACCTGGTTTTTGGTACTTGTCGGATCTGGATGGGCTTGAGATCGGGCAGGGTGTCCGGGTGGGGGTGACTTACACCGGGGAGTAGTATCCGCCAATGATCTCATACTTGCCCTTCTCGACGATGGCGTCTTTGGCCATTTCGAACATTCGTCTGTGCGTACGGGTCTGATCGGTACACGTCCACCCGCAATTATTTGAAATATAAACTCACAGATGGAGATATGTTGGGGGTGAAAAAGACCCACAGGCCACTGGTAACCATTGTTCGTTAGTACCTATACGACGCGGCCAAACAACTAAGCAAGATTAACCTATTACAAGTGGGATCTTTCCCTCGTCTACGCAGGTCAGGTGGAATGTCTTGGTCAGGTGCGAGGTTGACTCACCAGTCATCTGCGTGCCAAGTCGGTGGCGAGGGAAGTGATAGCTAGCCGCTTCCAAGAGCCTAATTGGCGTGCCCGACCGGGGCAAGTCCCTCTCTGCGTCGGTCTCGTAGTCTCCATTTGGCAGGGAGTTGTCAAGCTCGCGCTCTTCGGGCGAGCCGGGAACAGACGCTGCAAAGGCACTTGCAGGGCGCGAGAACTGTACACGAGAGCGCGAGAGGCCTTGTTCGACGGGCAGGTGAACTTTGGGGGGCATGGGCGTCGGCGCATGCAGTGCGAGGCCGCTGGATGAAACTTCCGAGGACCGTGAGGCGGGCCGCTCGGGGATGGTGGTGAGCTCGAGTGGTGGGACCTCCCGGTGTTCGAGCGTGCGTTCGTTGGTGCCCGTGAACGGCGGGCTGTCGTTGTGGAAGGACTGGACGGAGAGGGCCTGGAGGGGCTGCATTGTGGGAGACGGAGGCCAGAGCTAGGTCAGACGAGTGAGTCAAGCGGCAAGGGAGCTATAGCAATGAGGGCTTCAAGGTTTTTGAGCGTGAGGAAATGGCTCCTAGTCTGTGATCGTGCTCTGGGGGTGTAATTGAATACCGAGGTTGCTATCGATGTTGTCGGGGATGAGTTCACGTCGGAGTTGCTCGCGCTTCTTATACGGCCCGATGCCCGATCCACTTAGATTAGATAAGATTACAAAACTGGGTTGCGAGCTTTGGTCATGGGGTGGTGTTGTGGCGGCTCGACGCTCATTGTACCCAGCGCAAAGTGCGGTCCCCCAGAGTACTACACATACCACACACAAAGGGCACCCATCGCCTCTCGTAAATGAAAGCAAAATTCATGTTTCGTGTTTGGAAATACAAGGAAGGACATGGGTATAAAAAGATCGAGGTATGTTGTCATTTCAGTCGTGAAATCCGTTAAATCCGGATTCTCGTAAAATTTGTATGCGACAAGACGCCCTTTGCCTCATACTTTAGGTACATACATAGGACAACTGCCAAACAGACCTGCGAGAAGACTGTCAGCAGACCTATATCTCGGCGGGAGTACCCGAAGCTCACCCCAGCAACGGTAGTGCACGCGATTGCGATAGGGCGTGGTTGATGAGCCCAAGTATACGCAACCACTCCAGTAATAAATGACAGAGCGCCCCTGTAGGGATATTTCGGACTAGTCCTGTCAAGGGGGAACCCGGGACTTACACCAAAATCATGTAAAACGGCAAGCTTAAAGCCTTGGCAACCAACCAATTGCGCATTCGATACTTTTGGATAATGTGTTGAGGGACTGGCGAATGAGTCTCCCCGCGCGCATATGCCCACCGGTGCTCCAACCAAACAACCTCATCGGCCGACAACAACCTGCCGAATCGGGTTGAGAAGGTTCAAGGTCATGTTTCAAGGAAAGACGCACTCAAACCAACGGGCTGCCAGTAACGAGGTCACAGCCCCGGATGCTGAAAACAGGATGCCTACGAGTAATAGGCTGCGGGCGGCTTGAAGTAGCGCGTTATCCTCCGAGTCGATGACGGCCACGACGCTGTAAAACTGGGCTTCGACACCTGCGACGAATGTAGATGCCAGGCCGAGGGTACGGAAACCTGATATGAGGGTCGTGTGAATGGGAATCTAATGGTGGAGGCAGTTTGTAAACTAACCTTTGGTTGTGATCTAGATCGAAGATTAATCAAGTGTTAGTGTTCGGATAGGGG
>WSLN01000345.1:0-16871 GCA_019677355.1 Ceratobasidium sp. 370
GCCCGGCGTTTTCAGACACTTTGATTACTCTTCTAGGCTAGCTGCTATCACATCACGTGGCCGTGTTTTTTTTTTTTGGAATGCATCTTTATACAGCTACACGAACACAAGTCGAAACGCTGTCGGCCGCAGGCGCCAAAGAGAAGGGAGAACGAAACGGGGAAAGAACAGGGGTCTACGTAACATTACTAAGGCTATCTGAGTGTGGGGTGCGTGCGGGGGGGGGGGGGGTAGAGAGATTCGGGCGGCGGAATGGTTACCGCTGACGTCCCGGCACGTGGCCGTGTTCGAGTTCCGTCGGCCTTAGTTGGCGCCTTTCTGGCTCAAGTTGGCAGCCTATTCGGAACGAGATCTCCAGAGCGAGCCAGCCCAATCCAGCAAACGACGCAAGCTGAGCAGCAAACGTCCACCCCGGTTGTCCATCGGCAGCAGACGGCGCCGGGCGCATTCTTAAGGCTACCAATAGAAATTCTTACGGGGGTAGGTGTTTTTTTTTTCAGGAGGCTTAACTTTGTTCAAAGTTCGACGTATCTAGATTGTACCGTACTTGTCCCCCATCGACCTTCTACACCTGGCTCGGGTCAATAGGTCGGTTCGGAAGGTACTTACGAACTACTGGTAAGAGATATGTGGTGCATATGCATTGAAAATGCTGGGCTTCCCCCTTGCCCACCAGACTTAAGTCCAGGACGGTACATTGCAGTGTTCCTCGTGTCGTACTGCTCAGTGAGTGTCTGTAAGATCCATACCCACCCGCAACCTCATGTGCAATCACTTCCGCGCCTTTTAGACATGCTATAGCTGTCATCCAAAAAATCCAGACCCCTATCTGCTTGTTCGCTTGTACTCTCCTTGTCATAAACAAGTGCAAGCGTTTGGCCCGACGAGAGTGCGTGTATGCTGAGCTTTGTGCAAGCTTGTCAGATTGAGGGTGGTGAGCACGGACAGGGTACAATCTTTGGTACTTGCTTCGGGTAGTGAGTGCGCCAAGTTGTCGTGGAAACAATTTCACCAACTCGCTTGCCTCACCGTGCAGAGCAAGGCAACCCTCGCGAGAAAATGTGCCTGTCTTGGGATGTAAATAATGTAAAAGATCGTTTGGATCAATCAGGAGCGTCAAACAACAAGGGGGCACTTCAAGCTCGGAAAGCGGAATTAGCGCGTCGGAGAGGGGTACAACGGATGATTGAAGAGATGTTCTTACTTACAAACAGCACTGTGCATAGCATGTGGGTTTTGCATCTAAGTTTTTCGAGGCAAGGTGGGAAATTACGTTTCTTGGGAGTGCACGAGGCTGAAACAGAAATGGTTAGACAAGTACCATGGCATGAAGGGTAAACACTCACGACTCGGTTCGTGGCGCATCGATTAGCTCACCAGTTTGCGCTTTTGGCAGTGTTGAGAACAGGTTGCGTGAGCGAGGGTGGACGCCGAGACCGGAAGGTTTGCCATCCCATAAACGAAATACGCGGAGTCCTTTCATGCACTGCCCACTAGGAGCCAGATTCACGAATCAGAGTAAGTTTGCTCATGCCTTGCCCATCGGATCACATTAGTCTACCAGGGTGGAACAGGCTTAGGCCACGTATTATTGCATTCCCTGAGACTGAAGTGAACGACCATGTAAAGCGAGGACGACAAGAACGCCGCAGGCACCGAGATCTCAAACTCCGCGCGCTCTTTCACTCACTCGAGCACGGGATGGATGTTCCGTGTCACGATGTGGATCCCAGTGCAGTTAGATCTCTTAGAGTCGGCGGGCACGCTCACCGTAACAGACATGCTGGGATAGGCCATAACACGGGTGGAAACAACAGCGGACAGACTTACTACCTCGTCATACGCCCGTTGGATGGACTTTCCATGGCGCAGATAGCCTCCACGATTCTAGAATGGCCGACCCGTCTCCCAACATACAATGACCTAGTCTATGGGCAGCCGATCACGAGAGACTTATTGGACACGAACGTGACCACGGAGATGACCGGCCAGTTCGAGGAACCCCGCCATGAAATCGGAGAACCAATTTCTGACTGGGGAAAATACCTCAAAGGAAAACTGGCAGACGTAATTAGAGGAGACCGGGGGAGAGACGGGCTTACCACAGAGCCACCTCGGCCGTTATTACCTCTGGGTGAGAACGAAACGGACCCATTGGAGAACACGGATGCAAATACATGCCTTTTGCTTCGCGCGGACGGCCTATTTGATTTCAAGTATAATCCATACTCCACCATCTCCTTTTATGACGAGAGAGTCGTGTCCATAGATAAGGGGACGGCGTATTTGTGTCAAGATATACCCGATCTTGCAGCATATATTTGGAATTCTAAGGCCTCCCTCATTGCTCGAGCACTACTATTGGCGCTTGGGAGCTCGAACGCATCATCGATCGAGCTTAACCTGTCAACGAACGAACGTTTGGCGTGTGGCAGATGTGACGGCCCACCCAGGTCATGATTTTTCTCGGTATGGCCGGTTCGGTGCTTGCCGTTTTTCGTATCGTATACTAATCCCGCCGCGCGCTAGATTACGTACTACCTAGAGGGCACGACTCCCTGCCCTAGCGGAACGTGGTGTTGTCTACAACTATGTTCACGACGTTGAGTCTAGCGGCCCAAAGCCACTCGTCCGGCGTCTACCAGCATGGAAGGACGAGTCAACACAACCAAATTCTCTGCTCAAGTGTAAAATCTGCGAGCGGGGACGGATTAAATCTGGGGGTTTCTTTGCGGTTTCTGATTTGTTTAGCCACCTAAGCGACGTGTGAGGTCTTAAGTTGTTGAGTGTTGTTTCATTACCTGCTTACCCCCGTGAGACATAACATTTCGGATTCGCAGTGTGGAGTCATTAGGGAAGATCCCATATCGGTCAAAAACGGTCCTTATGTTCGCTTATGCGCGCCGGGTGAGGATTCAGTTTCCTTCCGACCCAGCAGGCTACAGTAATAACTCGAGGTTAAAACCTCAGTCCTTTATACACATACGTGGTGTTTTGTCTTATCATGCGGCCCACCTATCTATGTACACACATGCACGTAGCTCGCTGAGAAGAAGCTCAAGCAGGGCTGCCAGGCCTCAAGGGACTTGGTATCATCCACAACTACGTTCATGGCGTCGAATCGGACGGCTCAAAGCCGGCTGCGGCGCTCACCAGAAGAGACGAAGGGGTTGGAGATAGGGTCTTTGTTTAGGTGCAAAATCTGCGAGAGGGGACCTATTAAATTCCGGCAATTACACGATCTAGTCGTCGCGTGGGTTTTGCTTACTAAACTATTTTGGGATTTGAAGCGAGATTCCCTCCAGCCCAGTGCCAGGCTTCACGTTTTGCTCGAGTTTTTAGCCACGATTTAACCAAATTTTTGTCTAACAGTTCCTTACGAGCCATTCTGTCGCACAGTGAAACACATTATTCGTGTGTATGCACGCATATATGTACTTGTCCTGAGTTGAAAACACATGTCGGCCGGTACTTTTATATTTTTTATGTTAATTTCACCGAGTCTAATGCCTATACATTATTCCACTCTGCGAACGTGATTTTGGGCTAGCGTTTATTTGCAAAAGATGATGAACGATGACTAATTGCACAGCCACCAGTTTATGTATATGCGGTTCTTCTTACTACTCGGCCGACCAGTCTTACTCATACGACCACCGACCATGGCTACTGTAGCAACGCCCTCCGGACCAGCTCTTGTTGTTGGATCTCTAGGAACAGCTCAGGATGGACGATACCAAAGCCTTATTACGGAACTCTCGCAGAGTGAAGATCTGAAGTCGCTTGGCTCGAGCGCGGTGGAGCGACAGATTTTGGACCGTATCCTCGACGGAGGTGAGCTGCTTTTGCTTAGCTGCTAGCTCAAGGCTTAGTGTAATTTTTAGGCACTGTTTTATTGCCCAAGTACTATTCCTCTGTGCACGTACTTGTCACACCTGCGGATTATGCCTCCTCTGCTGCCCAGCTCCATTTCCTCGCCACGACACTTGCCAAAGCCGTTGTACCCAATGGAAAAGTTCATTTCACCGATCCACCCGCTTCGTTTGAATCGGAAATCGTCGCCGCTGGGCTGCAAATTGTCTCTCAATCCGATGGCGCACTTGTTGCTCAAGCGCCAGCTGCAGCAGCTGCCGTACGACTGCCTCGCCGGACAAACGGTGACAAAGCGTCCAAGGCGGCACTGTGGGCTCTCAACGCACCTTCTGCGTCTACGATCGACCCCGATTCTCTCTTGACCGCTGCGGACCGGGAACGCCCTGTGCCTACTTGCGCGCCTCCAGCGGACGGCGCACCACGAAGGAAGCGTGCATGCAAGGGCTGCACGTGTGGTCTTGCGGAGATAGAAGCCGCCGAAGCGGTGGTGATGCTTGACGGCATGGTCGATGGGAATGCCAAAGCTGTTAGCGGAGACGAAAAGGCAAGGCTAATTGCGGCTGCCAAGGCTGCGCCAAAGGCAACGAGTAGTTGTGGGAGCTGCTTTTTGGGAGATGCCTTCCGTTGTGCGAGTTGTCCTTACCTTGGTAGGTGGACCCATAGTCGTGAAATATCAACCAGTTGGCTCACGTTTTGGATTTAGGTCTTCCTGCGTTTGAACCAGGACAGCAGGTGCAGATTGACGCAGGCATGGATGATATCTAGGGGTTATTAGTGATCTGCAGTTTCTTGTTGTGAATACCCGCGATAAGATACAATTGAAATAAGAATGGTTTACGAGCTTTAATGGCCATCGTCAATGCTATCCACCTCTTCATCTTCGTCGCTCACATAGTCCCCTAATCCACTAATCCCCGAAACCTCAATCTCTAGGGGTTTAGGCTCCTCAACCTCCGGCTCACTTTCCTCTCCGTATCCCCCTATTAATTGCACCAACCCTGTCTCCATCTTTCTTCGCTTATTCGGACCTAGTTCTCCCAATGAGGGGGTGGGTTCTGCAATGCCTTCTGCTAAGACTCCGAATCTCCCTTCTTCGAATATCTGTCGGGAAGGGAACACATCTATGGTTGGCCATTCAACGAACGAACGATGTTGCAGGCAATTTTGTAACGAGCCATTAGGACCGATAGGGTAGAATACTTTTCGAGGCTTGAGCGCTGGATCATACGGCTGAGAGGGGGACGTCGAGGCGGTGGTATGCTGGGATGTGATGCGGATAGGAAGAGCTGGTGCCTGGTATTGGGCGGGTGCTAGTGCGCCGGGCTTGGGCCTCTCCAGTTGCGAAACTGCGAAAAATACCCCTGGAGGGGTGGTGAGAGCCCCCTGGGGTACGCCCTGGGAGGGTTTCATAAATTCGAATATGCTTGCCGGCACATCCGACTTGCGTTTGAGATGGGCGGTGAGGGAGGTAGCGAGTGGAGTCGTCAGGTCGTTGCGATGTGTAAGGAGTGACACAGCTGTAAAGTTGTTGTCTTTCCGGTTCGGATCTTTCATGTGAAAGACAAACTCGACTGTCAGGTATGCGGTCTTCGTTCTATGCAATTCAGAATGAAGCAATTGATTGTAGAATGTTACGAGTCAAATATTCACAAGTCACGCACCGTACATCCCACACACTTTGACTTAACCTTCTTTTCTCCATCCCCTCGGACACAAAGTTAATGTCAATGTCCCTCGCTGCGAGTTGGAATCGTAGCGTCTCGCATTTCGGTGTCAACGCCGTTCTTCCTCCTTTTCCTCCTCTCCTTCCTCCCCTGCCTTTGCCTGTGCCGACGATATCTCTCCCCCAGCTAGCAACGTTTCTCCCAATGTCCTCCAAAAACACATAGTCATCTGCTAGGGTGCCCCACGTATATGTGTTCATCGGAACATAGGCCGCTCTATCTCGCTCGCCAGTACAGCCCGTCGAAGTTTTGTGCGATTTGGAACAAGCGAGAGAACAAGTTCTAGTCGAGCAGCGAGGGCAAGTATACTTGGACGAGTTTGAGCAGACTGTGCAGGCGTTTGGAATTGGCGAGGAAGAGCTAGAGATATTGGTACCTGTAGGGGTGGAAGGCGGGGGAGCGGTTGGTTTTTGGGGGAGGTTGGAGGGACCTGGTTCAGTCATAGTTGTTATTTTAGGCTGTATTAATCGGGGCAGCCTGGGACCAAAGGTAGGAAATACAAGTCCAGGCGTCGAGAGAGTGAAGCGGAAAGCACTTTTCACATCAAATTCATTTCACGTGACCGAGTAGCTCTGGACCCTGGGCGTCATGCTGGAGATGCGCGCGTTTCCTTGCAAAGCATTTATAGCTGCCCGCCACTGGTTGTCTCTCGACTTCGTTCTACCACCATCACTCTTAGTCCATCATGAGCGAGAGCGACATTGCCAACGTGAGGCGCCAGATGAAGATCAAGACAGGTGTGGTCAAACGGTACGCTTGAGCTCCCTCGCCTCGTTGGACGTTTGCTAAGTTGTTTGGGGCGTACAGGCTGTGGAAGGAGCATAATATGTATCGTCAGGAGGCGCAGAAGCTCAAGGTTAAATATGATAAGATGGTGGCGGACAATGCGGACGAATGGGACATCAAGAACGCGGTACGTTAAGACGCACTTGCACCTTCGCTCATCACGTAGCTTATACCTAAACTCCTTGTATATGTAGAAAAAGGTTCTGGAGGAAGGCGAGAAAATGATCCCAGACTCCGAGACTAGACTGGCCAAGTCAGTCATCGAACTCCGTGAACTCGTCGTGCGTTTCCCTCGACGTTTTTTTGGTGGCCGTGGTTGACGATGTTGCTCAGGTTTACGCACGAACCGTGCCAGCGTTCAAGGATGACGCAGATCTCACCGCCGCGGAGACGCAGCTCCAGGAGGCCAATGTGTAGAGTTATCTGGCGACGGTATCGGCTAATATGCTCGCGATGGGGTGTCATAGAGTGATCGGGTGTGAATGTTATCCTGTCCTGAATCAATAATCGAGAATGCCAAAATACTAGTAATATAAGTACAATCGTATACATATAAATACGAGTCCGAACCAGTTGTCTACATCCTACCCCGGATCCGACGAGCGAGCTGAATGTCTCGTTGCATGATCGTTACACGCTTGGCGTGGATTGCACACAGATTTCTATTGGGCCGGATTAGTCTGAGGAACGGCACGGAGTAGACGCAACGCACGTGTCTTCAAATAGATGAACCAAGTACGCTTCAGTTGCTTCTTGCAAGGCCAGCAGTGCGGAGCTTTGCCAACGTAGACCAGAAGGATATCCACCTCCAGATTGCGTTGTCATCGACTCAGCGACCTCACGAACCTGTGACCGGGTGTTAACTTCAACAAGGTAAAGATATTCGGTGCACTTACCACTCGCGAGAACGGGAGCTTGGCAATCAGCAAGTCGGTCGATTTTTGGTATCGACGGATTTCACGCAGAGCTACCACTCCTGGTCGAAATCGCCTCTTTTTCTTCGTACCCTCCTCGTCGTCGTCGTTCCCTCGAGCTAGGATATCGTAGTTAGCAACAGAGTCAGCAATATCTCAATATACTCACCTCGAGACTTGGGCTGACCACCCGTACTGGCTTTCCGTGGTGCCTTCCCTCCTGTGCTCTTTCTCGCCGTTTGTGTGCTACTTCGTTTCCTAGGCGGGCTGGCAGCCTCCGCATCGTCATCGCCGTCCGACGGCCGAGAGCGCTTTTTTTTCGAGGGACCAGCTTGAGGAGGTGCTTCCCTTCGTACAGTCGTTACCATTTGGCTTGGAGCGAGGAGAGTAGGGGCTAGAGTATGGTGTTGGTGGGGCTGCAGATCAGGCTTAATGTTTACTTGGCACGTGACTTACAACGCGTCAGGTCCAATCCTGATGCACCTTCTTGGACAAGCACGCGGGTGTTGTAGAAAATATATATCTTGCTGCGTACCATGGGTCCGTTTGTAAATTGATTGGTGTATATTTGCTATGCGTTGTGAGACATTCCTCGGACCGTTCAACATCACTAGCCCAGAGACTGAAGCGCTCAACCGGGTGTGTCGTACCAATTGGTTTAAGATAGCAGATTTATACCCCCAGTACCACATGATGGTATCACAATAACGGCCGTTTTTGGAGAGACTCTAGCGTTTGAGCCAAGGCCAACCAAGCTTCTCGTTCTACAAGACTTTCTTGTAGCGCATAGTGTGTTCCATCATCTCCCGGGATGCTCTCCGTGTTGACTCCAGGGGCCAATAAAGCCGCTTGAACATTGCTCGGCGCGATCGACGCGGAGGATATCCGTGCCTCCCGCAAGTTGACAATTGCCTTGCGGAGCCCTTTTTGTATCGCCTGGACCACAAACGTATTAAGAAAACGAGGCAAACCAGTACGCGTACCTACATTGAGGGTCTCGTAGTATTTTGTTGCTTCCTGTACAAACATCTCGGCGCGCTCTTCTCCGTCAGGAAGCTGTTCTCCGTTTGTGTTGTCGGGAGGGTCAGCCTGAGGTACCGTAAGTAATGACAGAGAGGTGGCGGCAATATGCAGCAAGCGAGCAATATCCTGGACGCATTTTCGATGTTAGGCAAGTGGCTCAACTGTGTGAGGTGGAACATTACTTTCTCCACCTCCCCGAGGGCATGTATTTGCTTTGCACTAGAGCTGGAGGACCAAATGCTAGACTGCCTTTGACTGTTCGCATTCATGGCACCAGATGCTCTGGATGTCCCGGTCAGAAATAGGTTAGTCGTGGTTGACGACAGCTGAAGCCCGATTTGTCATCCGATAGCGTATGGAGCCTTTTTGATGCGCGATTAGATCCCATTCAACCTGCAGTCAAACCTGCAGTCAACCACCATACCTCGCGTTGAAGCAACACAAGTGCTTGCGTCTTGCAGCTCGGTGAACCTGTATGCCACTTGTATAAGATACCCATAGTCTCTGATAGGCTCATTGCTGCTTTTTAATGCCTAAAGCTCGCTCTCCATCACCCCCGACATCACCGTGCTTAACCCCGCCTCCAGAGTCCCAAGCTCTCGCAGGCCTTACTATACACGTAATAGATGCTAAGCTTAGTCCTACTGAGATAGGAGAAATGTTTGCACTTGCCCAAAATGCCGGCGCTAAGCTCTCGATTACACCTCAAAATGCCTCCATTTTGATTACTGCTCTGACTATGAGACGAAGGCTGGAAAGACACATATCTTGGGACGTTGCGGTATGCTATAACGAATGAATCTGGTGTTCAACACTAAGCATGCTACCAGAGTACAAAGCATATTGTATCCCCACAATGGCTTCGTGCCTGTGTCGAACAGGATAAGCTTTTGCCCTTTTCTCAGTTCGAAACGATCAAGTCAGAGCGGCGCGTGTCGGGGGCTGGGTCGATTACATCCACCTCCAGGGCTGCTGCGTTTTCGACATATTCTCCAGCTGCTGCCCCATCGCGTTCAAAAACTGCCATTTCCAAAGGAGATTATACTCATCCTTTGGCGACACACCGACGTTCGCCGCTCGTCTGCCCTAACTAAGCGCTATGCGAAGAGCTAGCAATTATCATGAAGTCACGTTTCTTGGAAGCGGCAGTGAATAATGAGCTGAGCTACTCTCGTGCTATAGCCGTAAGCGCCGCCCAGAACCATTTATCATGACTTCAGCTGACTTTCAATACGCCCAAGGCAATCAAATGTAGGGATATATAAGACCTCGAGCGGCTTTATAATACTGAACTATGTGTCCAGCATACCCAGCACTCATTACTAGCGCGGATGAGGTTGGGAAACTGCCTGGAATTGGCCCTAAAATACTCAAACTAGTGAGTTTTACCCGGCTGTGATGTCATATACTCTTACACACGTAACATTAGGTAGGAGAATTCATCAAAACGGGTAGTATCTCGACTGCCCAGCAAATCGCCTCGTCCGAACGATTTCAGATCCTGTCCCAGTTTACAGCGATACACGGGATTGGCCCTGCAAAAGCAAGAGAACACTATGAAGCGGGTTGCAGAACCGTTGAGGATCTTGTCAAGGTATACGAGTCGAAGCGAAAGGGGCCACTTTCTGCAGGTGTGCTTGCTGCATTGGAGCTTAGGGATGAGCTGTCGGCTAGGTAAGCCACCTGTTCTTTATGACTCATTACTTGCTGCGGTCCTAATCGGCGCGCAGGATACCCCGATCAGAGGTGGAGTCTATCGCACAACGCATCTTCAACGAGCTCGATGCGATTCAGCCAGGATGTGAATACACAATTTGTGGGAGTAAGCTCATTCCAGCCTCTGTGTGACACTCCCAATTTACAGCCATTAAAGGTTATCGTCGGGGCAAGCATGACAATAACGATATCGACATCGTTTTCACCCATCAAACAGCGGGCACGGAGCGTCACCTCTGCACACGTCTCATCGACCGGCTGCTCAAGATTGGAGTTATCACTCACGTCCTCAGTGCGTCAGTCACATCCCCGGCCCTCGCTCCCAAGTGAAATGAGAAAAATAATCGATAGACCAATCGTCCTACACGTCTAACCACGAGAACGTCCACGGCCGCCAGAAAGAAACGTGCGGCCCATTCATCCACCCCGCCCCCTCTCCTCTCCCTTGTTCTAACTGAATCTCGATTCTCCAGGCGCGCATGTATGGACGTTCTCGACAAAGCGCTCGTCATAATCAAGCTTCCAGACTTTACCCATCGGCGTGTTGACCTCATATTCGCGGCATACAGCGTGTACTGGACTGCAGTTCTAGGATGGTGAGTCGAGTCTCGTTTTCTATTGTCCTTTGCCGAGATAACGCGTACATCGCCCATCAGGACCGGCTCCAAGCAGTTTGAACGAGATCTCAGGATCCACGCAAAGCAAAAGTGAGCCTCCCGCCACACTCGTGGTCGATCGGTCTTTGATCATCTGAATACCTGCTGCCCTTCAATCTCTCATGCGCGATTGCAGTGGGATGAAATTTGATAGCGGAGGCATGTGAGTTTTATTGTTCATTTTACGATGGGGATGATTTGCTGAATCGGAATGATCGTCATGTGCCTTAGAACGAGGCAACGTGATTTTAAGCCGATCATTGCGTATAGCGAACAAGATGTCTTCAAGGAGCTTGGTCTGGAATACGTCGAACCCGAGATGAGGAACGCGGACGTCTGAAGGGCCCCCTACAATAACGGGCACGAGGCGCCACCCATTCATTGAAGCAAGCACCCGCCTTTGGGGGACAAATGTCAAGTTGGACGAATCGCAGAGGCTGGTGAAATGCCACGGCGCCTCTCTATTGTTTGTATATCTTCTCTCGTTGCATTACTGTAACATATTCATTGCTTATACACGGGGACGTCGATTTTGGTTAGCTCATCCGCTCATGAGATACAATACAGCGACGATCTAAAAAACAAACACTAAGGACGATTGCAAGGATACATGCAAGAATGCAGGATGGAAAGCAGGAAGGGGGCATTAGAGTAGACGCATAGGCTAAGAATTAGAATGAAAAATAGTCGGGCCAGCGCATAGAAAGCTAAAAGAGGGTGACTGGGTGTACAAGAAACCGTTCGTGTGGTCATCTGGTAGTCGTAAGAAATCAAGGTCGTGCTGTAGGAACACAAAAGGTCGTTAGAATGTCTGGTACCCCAAAAGCAACGAGTACTCACCAAAAAACCGAAAGTAAAATCGAAAATACAAACATCATCAAGCACATTATATCCAACGTTTTTGCTCGTTATGCCGAACATCACTCATCGTGCGCACTCGTGTACCCAGCGCAGACGGGACCCTGGTACTCGGCACTCGCCCATGTCCAATCTTCGTACCCATCAGCTGTAGCCCGCGCGGAGGCACGGTCACAACTATACCCGCATGCGAGCCCTTTTTCTCGTACACCACTGGTGGGATCTGGTCTTCCATCGATGCCCCTTCGGCGTCCTCTCCTTCAGCCTCCTCCTTCAACGTTTCGCCAAACTTGTAGTCTCTCAACCGCGCATCAAGACCTTCACCCGATCCCGTCCGTCCACTACTTCTTTCAGATCCACTCCCAAACCCGTATTCCCGCAAACTGGAGGAGGATGCAGTGCTCCGGAGTTTAGGAGCCCGGGTGCGCAGCTCCTTGTCGCACAGCTCGGCGAGCTCGGAGAGTTCGAGATATCGGGCTTCGTCTCTAAGCTCGCATAGTGCCTCTACACGGGCCGGGTCCGCGCTCAATGCAAGACCTGCTGCCCTTGGCAAGACTCCGGTTGCGCCAGCGCCGGCGCGGAGGTACGTTAGGATGTGAGCGTACGGTGCGCTGGGACGGTCTAAGAAGATATGGATCAGGCCCGAGTACGATCCCTGGGCTTGTGGGACGAGTCCGGCCTGGGCGAGATGCGCCGCAAAGAGCGATGAGAAGCTCGGTTCGACATATGAGGCCTCTTTACTTGCGGATGGGACGAGCGCTTGGAGGTAGGATGCCAAACGTGAAGGACGGGATGTAAGCGTTGCGACGGTCGTGCGTTGGCTCAGAGTGGAGGTTTCGAGTGTGACGATTACCTGGGAGGGCGGGACGGGGTGGGTTGGGACGCCCGAAAGGAGCACGGGGTGGAACGGCGGGAGAGGAGAGGCTGGTGGCGTTTCCTTTGAGTTCCGCCGAGGAGGTGGGAGGAGCGGGAGGAAGGGCCCGGAGGTGGGTTTGGTCGGCGAAGGCGGTTTCAGTGCCGAGCGGAGTAGCGGCTGCCGGCTTGATGAAACGAGGTTCAGTGGGAGAGGGGCATTACGAGGAGGAAGGGACACCACCCCACGAGGGCTGCTCTGGAGGTGGGAAAAGCTCTTCGAGGTATGCAGGCTGCGGACGCCCGATGGAATCGGGGAAGCCCGAGCAGATGTTGGGTAGTCATGCATCGGTGCGGGTGACCCGACACGACGTGGGACGGGTGATTCACGCCGGGGCACAGGCGATTCGCGACGGTTGACCGGGACGAGCGGTTGAGTTGATGGTAGGGTTTCGGGTGGAGCGAGGGGTTTAATGTCAACAACCTCGAGCTCATCCTTTTCGTTTGGCGTCTCGCTGGGTGGGAAACCGGTCCCGAGGGCCTGGTGAGGAGTTCGGACCACCGTCGCGCCCTTGCCGAGTGCACCAGGAGCCTTTACTGCGGCATCATGCGGGTTAGTCGGTTGCGGGTCGGATATTTGCATTATTTTTGCTGTAGGAGAGGCCGGTGCTTGACCAGAGCTGCGGCTGAGCCAAGAAGGGAACGAAGGCCGACGAGAGTGGCCTTTGGCGAACACAGGCGACTTGGGTGATGGTGGAGGCTCTGCATAGAACGAGTGGAGATTGTTGGCAGAGGGTTGGCGAGAAACCATAGTCGCCATCTACAATTGATAATACAGTAATGGCAAGCTGCAATCGTAAGTGTAACCGGCAAGGCGTCGAGAAGCCAGATCAGAGGGGCGGCAAAAGTGAGGAGTGCATCGGCAGCAGGCTGTTTTTATTCTTGGTCGGCCAGACAGATATTCTCGTCAGTGAATAAAAGAGGAATAGCCAGAATCCATTGTGCCCAAACAGTACTAGACCGGTGTCGGATCGTCGTCAGACAATGGACCAGTACAAAGGAGGCAGAGCAGCACCGCCACGGCGCCAGATTTGGGCGCGATACGGTCACGTGGATTCATTTAAATCTTCTGCCTGCCATGTCTATAGCCAACACAGTCCCGGCGACGGCGCCAGAGACAACGGTGTACAGACAAAAACTTGCTCTGCATATTCTACCCAGCTCTCCAGCACTCGCCCTGCACTATGCATCTCGCTTGCGCAAGCTCAGCCCATCGCTTCCCCCTCTAACGCCGATCTCGTGTCCGTGCTGTGGGAATATGTTCGCCCACGGAAGAGGGACTATCCGCATGGCTCGGTGAGTAGTTCGGCGGTTTATCGTGTTAGGAAGGTCCAACCCTGAGAGTTAGAAAGCTGGTGCTTAAGGAGTGCTATGTGTGCGGGGAGATTAGTTCAGTGCCTCGACCCACAAGCCATGCGACATCGGCGTTTCCGAGCGTGAGGGCTCGGAGGAATGCGGCGAGTAAGGTTGTGGTTGATCAGGTACAGCACGAGGTGAAGATGACTGAGCCGGCCCGGACAAATGCGATTCAGAGCCCACATCCAGCACCAGTCCCCCCTGCGGCCACACAACGCCCCGCCACCAAGAGGCCTAAATCCAAAGGTGGTCTACAAGGCATGCTCCAACGCAACCGTGAACGCGAAACGCACGAGTCGCAGAAAGAAAGCACGAATGTCGGTCTTGCTTCTTTCCTTCGAGGGCTGTAGACATACATTTTGTAGAATACTTTGCCGCAGGGCTGACGTGTAGCTCAAAGGATTGACAGGGCGGCTGTACATAGTTTGATGCGTACTTTGCCACCCTGTTCAGACTATTCCTTGGGCTGCTGCGTTGATCCAAGCCTGACGAGGATCAGGGACGCGGAGCTCCCCTCTCCAGACGGGTGGCCCAAATATCTCATCCAGAATTACCCGATAATAAATTAACACTCTATACTGCACACACCCCGTCTCCGCCGCCCAAATGAAAAGGCTAAACCAAATCAACGGTAAGGCCGACTCAATTCCGGCTCGACATTTACGCTTTCTCTTCGAGAACTGGCGTTCCGTTCCTTGTCTCCTCTGAACCAACATGCTCAGGCTCTGTGATGAAACGCCCAGGCCAGAATGGCACATACACACTGTTGCCAACATCAGACAAAAGTGCCGAAACCACTAACGAAAGGAGTAACACTTACACTATGGCAACCAAGAGCGGGTACGTGTCCAGCCCATAGAACAAGGATTCGGTCGTTGCGAGATGCCCGCGGAAGCCTTGAGACAGCTCGACGGTTCGATAGACAGAACGGATCTGGGGGACGTCCGGCGGATCAGTTGGCCGTCGAGTTGATGAATTGATGCAATGTTTGGGAGGCGCGCTTCTTTTGTGGAGTGGGACTTACAAGGATGCCAACGCAACTGAGCGCCAGAGCAGCCGCCAATGCCTTCCAGTTTCGGTACCACGGGACTGGGGTTTGGTGGTGCCAAATCTCGGGCGCGAATTTATAGACCCGAATGAGGAAGACGATGTAGAGTGCGCTGAAGAGCGCAAACGAGGCCATTTGCATCGCGAGACCTGCCAGGAAGATCTAAGATGAAATAAGGTAATTATGTCAGCCTTAATAGGGATATAGGGGATAGGTAGGAGCAAACGTACGTGTTGGCCGTTCTCAATAGTCTTGGGGTCGTGCGTAGTAGACATTCCACCTCCGCAAGCCTAGTGGTGGTCTGATGAATATTGTGAGGTGTGGAGGGGGAGGAAGAACTTACTTGGATCGCAAACGTGATTATATCAGATGCCAGGAATATCTTCATGACTCTGTCGGGACGAATGAACAAATATTGACCTGCGTTGAGGTGTCGGGCGAGATGACCGAGGAGGATGTAGTCTGCTGCGAGGAAGGCGCATGGCTATGTGCATTCACGAATTAGCCGTTAGACTTAGACAAACCATACGAATTAAGCGTACCGAAAGGACTACGAATAGGTATTCAGCAATATAGATTCCTGACGAGTGGGGGTTCTTTGTGAGACCTGCATATGCTCAGGCGTCAACACCAACAAACAAGCCTAGCCGAGATTCCCGGCGTACTCACCAAATCGCAACGCAAGCCCAAGCGAGAATGTATACGACCCAATCACGAGGCACATCATCCACTTGGCGCCCCATTTCCTCATGCAAAAGGCCAAGGTCGTTGCAGTGAGAAAGTAGAGCGCAAAGCTCACACCGGTAAGCACATTAGAGGGGATATATCGCTGCTCGCTGGTTCAGAACTTTTTTTCTGTGGACACCGGGATAGCTGACTCACGAGAGGATTGTATGGATCGTTGTAAGGATCAATGAATGGATCTCCGGGCGGCGGAAGGTTGGCCGGTCGAGCGGCCAACACGGCGATACTCTGCGCGCACAGGAAAACGAGCGTCGCATGCGCCATTTTGGAGAAGAGAAGAGGGGGAAGACCGAGCTCGCCCCCCACGCGGTTTATAAACGATTCGCCGGCCCATGTTGATGGCGAGTATGCCAAGGTGATCATACGGTTCTCGGGCCCCGGTAGTTATCAACGGGGCATATGGTGTAAGCGGCACCTATTGGCATATGGGCATGTCCAATTATGGATTTTGAGGTATTGACGTAAGCTGGGCGGGGATCGTTGGTCCAGCTGCGAGCATGGCCCAGAATGAGTGTCGGGTGCGACTGCAGTTAAGGTTGTAGTCTTGTGCGGGGAATTGGCGTTGTATAGGGGATGGGGGGTTGATCACATACCACGTGATGTGAGCTCGCCATTGTATGCACAGCAAGCGCCTGTCACACGGGTGGGAAGAGCGCATACAGCCAACTTAGCTGTATACGTCACCAGTTTACGCCTCAAGTTTAAAGCATTGCTTGGAGCGTTCTGGTAACTAGCTTGAACAGGCAGCTCGCAAGCTCGCTGCCTTGTTCTCACGCGCGCCTGCGGCGGGCCGGCGCTTTGCACCGCAAGTTGAATTCTTACTTGTAAATATATGAGTTGATTAGATTAATACTATATACTGTTACCTTAGTTTTAGTCAACCTTAGATATACTGGATTTTGGTAATGACACTCATTAGTCTCACAGCTTAAAACTTTCAACTTTGAGTTTAGTTTGAGTAATAAATTTGCAATGAAAAAAATGAAAAGTAAAGAAAAAAAAGACAACAGAACACAGGAAAAAAGATACAAAATCAGGGCACTTTGAATCAGAGATCAGTCATTGAGTACACTCTTGTATACAACATTCTTAGTTTTAGGAGCTTCAGAATGATTAAAAACATGAACGCAAGATGCAGAAGTACATCTTGAGAATGCAACATATAGTTGGCCATGAGAGAATACAGCCCTCTCCAAATCAAGTCCCACATTATCAACAGACTGTCCCTGTGACTTATTGATTGTCATGGCAAAAGCCAAAC
>WSLN01000348.1:6217-16793 GCA_019677355.1 Ceratobasidium sp. 370
GCGTAGATACCATTGTTTTTGTTACTTGTGACCTTATCGCGCTGGTCGTCCAAGCGATTGGAGGTGCAAGGGCCAGTATTGCTGTACAGACTGGAGGTGACCCAGAGAAAGGGGCGAAGATCATGGTGAGCTACGTTCGTATGTGTTCCAGCAAATGCTGATGCCTATCTTCAGGTTGCAGGTATTATCTTCCAACTAGCCGCTATCACCATCTACACGATACTTGCCGCGGAGTTTCTGCTTCGCTACCGCTTCGATCGGCCAGTTCGACAGCGCGAGGACGCCGCAGAACCCAAGGCAAGACTCAATACGAAAATTAGCCTCATGGTGCTAGGTTTGTTCATCTCAACGTTATTCATATATATTCGGTTGGTCGACTCCTCTTCCCAAGATGTTCATGAAATGACACCATTAGCGCTTCGCTAGGTCAATATATCGTACCATAGAGCTCCTCGACGGGTGGACTGGTCCAATAATCACCAACCAGCTTTACTTCGGCGAGTGTATGCGTCGCTTGGTGAATCCTTGTGAGCTAACTGGGCTCTGCATTAATCCACAGATGTACTGGATGGAATGCCGATTGTGGTTGCCATGTTCGCTATTAATCTATTTCACCCGGGATATCTGCTGCGAGCTGTGGGCGGCGAGGTAGCAATGGACGAAAAACAAGCCCGCGAGTCACTTGATTGATCTGGGTAGATTTTAGTCAGTCTTTTATGCGTTCTCCTTAGAACATTATTTTATTTTGGGAGGTATTCATACCCTGGGTATGTTGGCTTTGGGTCAGTGTACGTGTAATAATACGCATATAAAACGATTTTAAGATGGATTGTGTAGTCAATCACACAACTGAAAACACTGTCACCAATTTGAAATCACTCAGCATGCACTGATAAGATAAAGAAACCCCTCCGGCGCCTAGATCAGCGCTCTCACCCAACAACCACACTATATATAGCACGACAAATCGCAAGAAATTGTATATCATCCTGCTATTGAGGATCGCTCACACCACACAAGACAGAATACTAGAGTTTCCATAGTGACCTCGGTGGTCGGGTGTCTTGTTCCATTTGTAACTCAGTGTGAGTGTTTTATACTTGACGTGGTCAATTCCTCGATCGCGGGCTCGTCTTGCGCACTGGTTTTCATGCATCATTATCCCAGAACATTTTTCTATTCCCATGTTCAGCAATCTTCGTAAACGTCTCGAAGACAGCTTAGATGCTGTTGAGGCACTGGCGACTGGCACAACGGTACAGGGGAGTCCTCGCTTGGACAGGCAGGATAGCGTCTCTTCGGCCACTGACGCGTCTTCCCTGAACTCTGCTCCTGGGCGGCAAAGTATAGACAGCGCTTCTCCTCAAGCCCAGCATTCTCCGTCATTTAGCTACTTGCCGTACCAACCACGAGCAGCTGCCCAACTAGCCGATTCAGCAATGAACAATTTACGCCGATCTTTATCACTACAACGCTCTGGCTCTATGAACACCGGAAATCCTGAAGCTTCACCACAGGAACGAAAAGTCTCACGTAGCGTTCCTGGTGCTGCTGGCGTGCCAGAGCGTGAACCTATTCAGGCTCCGGCTCCAAGGCGAACGGTTGGAATTTCGCTCGAGGAGCGTTTGAGGGCTAATTTCACAATTGGAGAAGCCTCTGGCTCGTCCTCTCCTGCTAGAGAATTGACACCTAGGGAGACGCCCACTAACGCGTCAATGGAAACTACCTCTGAGCCGCTAGCACACTTAGAACCTTCGGACGTCCCGCTTCCAGCTTCTCGCCCTAGTTCTCCGCAGGAAATAACACCTATAGTATCTGCTTTTCCACTAGACCCAGCCATAAACCCAGCCATAGACCCAGCATCCGTCCGCTTGCCTGTGTCTCCTCCAACTCACAGTCCGCTGTTGTTCACCGTTCACGACGCTCTGGGCGAGCCTCGCAATCGCACGCTCTCAGCATCTGCTGTTACGCTGCATCCACTGTCGCCTCCTCCCCCCGAACCAACTGATCAAACTGAACACCTTGAGCATCCTGCCACAGGGGCGAATTCGAACGAGCTTACAGCGCTATCGACACAAAACTCTCAACCTGAACGTTCGGTTCATCGTCCACCAAACATTATCGTTGACATATCGGCCCCCCAGAGTACCCTCGTCACCCCTTCTGATTTTGCTACTGCGGAATCGCGGTCTGATATCACCGACGGGACTCCAAATGCGTCAGTAGAAAATCTCAACGCAGATGTTTTGCACAGCTCCTTGCTTGCCGTGGAACTACGAAACACCCCTTCTAGCGCGACCAACGAGTTGCCGTTTGATCCTGCACCTGTAACTGAACCCAACACAGCTACAAACCTGCCCAGCGTCGACGATCAGGATGGTGATACGATGCCGGGCAAAGAACCCGAGGTAGAAAACGGGGTCGAAGCAAAACTCCAGGATAGGCTGATGGTCGTCGAGCAGCGATTCAGCGGTGGGTGGCTTATTGCGTAACCTTGGCTTATTATATCTGACCTCCCACGCTAGATATCTCTACGTCGTTTAAGCGATTGCAAGCAGAGAAAGTTGCGGCGGACAAACTAATTAGAGAGGTTTCCTCACTTGAAGGCCTTTCTGATTTGGATGCTTTACGAGACTACATGATGAACCAAAGGATGAAAGTTGAGGTGCGATTTTGAGACGACTTGCGAAGGCAGCGTGGACTAACGTCACTAAGATCTCAAACGAGGAAATCAAACGTTTGACGGCTCAAATACGACGTATGTCCGTTTTATTTGTGATTCAACGGCAAAATAACCATTATGTCCAGGTCAAGATGAGCGGTTGGAAGAAGTACGCGAGATGCACAAGATGGAATCGTCCTCACAGTCTGACCTTGTGGAAAAACTGCGCCAACAACTCGCGGAATCCGAAGCCTTGCTCCAAGTTGCTGAGTCGGACTCTACTGCCCAAAAAACCGACTTGTCTCAACACGAGGCGGAGATTGAACGGTTGAAAGCTTTGCTAAAGGACGAGGAGGAGAAACGCATCAAAGCCATCACACTCCTCAAGACTGTTCGACAAAAGCTCACCAAGGCCGAGAAAGATCGGGACGACATTGCGAAAGAGCGCGAAAAGGACAGGGAGGACATTTCCGCTGCTAGGGCAGAGATCGAGCGCGTTAGGGCAGATGCGGACCGGGCGAAGAATGAGCGAGAGCGTGACATTGCTGGCATGAGGGACAGGTTCCAAAAGGAGAGCGAGCGATACGAAAAGGAACTTGCAGCACGCAAAGGGCAGTACGAGTTGGACCTTATTACGATAAAGGTGTGCCCTTTCAGAGGTTTCCTTGGAGATAACTAATCGTCAGTAGGCTGCTCATGCAAAAGAGCTGTCAGGGAAAACCTCCCGGATTGCCAACCTCGAGTCCACAATTTCCAGCCTTTCCACCGAAAGAGATTCGCTCTTTGAACAATCCCAAATGCGGCAAGCAGAGGCTGAATCTGCACAATCCCATCTCCAAACCGTTCAAAACCAAGTTAGCGAGCTACAATACCAACTTCGGGAGGCCGAGGACCGAAACTCGCTGTTGGTCGATGAGCTGGATGAGCTCCGAAACGGCAGCCGGCTATCTACGCACTCGTCTACACCCGGCCCCGAGGTCGCACGTCTCCTTTCAGAAGCCGAGGGCAAATTCGAGGGTCGGTTGTCAGAGATGCGCATGAAGTTGAGGGCAGCTGAAAAGGAGAGGAACGAGGCTGAAGATGACTGGAACAAAACACTTGCTGATCGTGGGAAGGAGATCGAGAAACTTCGCTTCGCGTTAAGGCAGGCGGAGGACAAATGGCTGGAGAGTGGGCGCGTTGGGAAGGGTATGGATGAAAAGGTGGCCGCTCTCGAGCTGAATGTCAAAGAGCTGCATACTCAGCGAGACGCGTGGAATGCGGAACGTCTTTCGATGACTGAGGAGTTGAAGAAGGCGCAAGACACTCTAGTGAGTCTCTATTTGATAGTTATCTCAAGTACGGGCTGGATGAGATGTCGTATAGCATGCTCTCCAAAACGATCATGCCGAAGTACTCAGTCGGGTTAGCTCTTTCGAGACCCAGCTTGAGGAAAGCAGGAACCGTGAAGTCTACCTGAAGACTAGTAATAAGGTGTGCCAATTCGACTTCCTCTTGATCCCGCTTATGCCATTCTCACCCCCCCCCCCTCGCGACTAGACCCTCCGTGACGAACTTCGCAAAGTTCAATCTTCTGCTGCCCTTCTGGAACGCCAGCGTCCAGGAGGAGTCGGTTTTTGGTCGGGTGCCAATCCATCGAGCGCCAGCGCCAGCGCTTCAAAGAACGGGAACGGCGTCACCTCTCCGTTGCAATCTCCCCGACCTGGATCTCCAACTGTGTCGGAGGTTGGGTCTATATCCGCGAAGCAGGAGGAAGAGGTTAATCTCGAGTATATCCGGAATGTTATCCTGCAATTTCTTGAACATAAAGAAATGAGGGTAAGTTATTTCACATACGGGGAACCCTATTCCAAACTAACATTCAAACAGCCAAATCTCGTTCGTGTACTTTCAACCATTCTGCGATTCACGCCTCAAGAGACTCGTCGACTTGTAGCTAAGGTTTAGATCTCTTTTGATATTTGTATGACATCCCTGCTCTGTGTATGAACTATTCGCTCGCTTTTTATTTCCATCTAATACCCCTCGGGCTGGTTGTCTGCTTCGTTTTGCGCATTTAATGTGGGTGCATCAAATTTCCAATTTCAGCCCTTGGCGGATAAGCGCCGTCAGTGATTCCAATTGCAGAAAGTGAGCTCACTTAATTCTTCATCCACCGCAACTAAAAGCATGTTCCGCTCGCTCTGCTCTTCGTCGCTTCGTGCCGGGTCCCCTCTTGTACGCGCGCGAGTCGCCCCGCTATCTTCTTTTTTCGCCCGAACGGTCGTGAGTAAGTCGATAGGACCCCACCTCCAAAACCTATCTGACCAGGACTCTAGCCAAGCGCTTCACGAAGGATCATGAATGGGTCTCATACGATTCAGACACGAAGATTGGAACGGTTTCTATCACAGACTACGCACAAAAGCAGCTCGGTGACGTTGTCTTTATCGAGCTTCCAGCAGTGGGCTCAAAGGTCGGGTTTGGGGGTACGTACGGGATAAGCGGGACTATCTGATTGTTGTCTAATCCTCCGCGCAGAGCCTATCGGCGCCGTCGAGAGCGTAAAAGCTGCGAGCGATATTGTAAGTTAATGTTCTGGGTGGGTAGATATGCTCATGCTCATATGTATGTGGTAGTGCGCGCCGGTGTCTGGTACCGTCAAGGAAGTGAATCCGGCAGTTGGGGAAAAACCATCGTTGCTCAACTCGTCGCCAGAGGATGAGGGTAAGCGAGAGTAAGCCCACCCTGCGTCAAAGACTTGAACTTGCAGTCTAGGCTGGCTTTGCAAGATCGAGGTGTCGAACCCAGCCGAGGTAATTACTAGTTTACATTTATAAACAAGTCATCTAACTAGTTCATAGGTGGATGAACTGCTATCTGCAGAGGACTACGCCAAGTACTGCGAGAATGCGGAATGAAGGGTTGGATCGATGACTCATTGGATGCTCGCTCGTCTCTCATCAGGCGCAACCAAAGTAAATCATGCAAACGCACTCAACTGCAAGTACCATTCGGGTCGCTGTATCTCTATTCGATCGAAAAATACATGTCCTTCGGGTTGAGGTTTTATTCTGCACAGCGCTCTTAGCTGCCCGTCAAGTCAGATGCAGTCGATTGGATTATGATAGTTGAGTAATCAGCTATGAGGGCTTGTATTCTGCCTTTTCACCACGGGCTTCCATACGCTCTTTGGCTTCTCTCAAAGCCCACGTTTGAATGCTGCGAATAGAGTGCGTTAGCCTAAAGCCGGGCAAATATCCGCAAGAGAGACGCACCTAGTATCTGGCTTGTAGTACAATAATACTCCGCCAAAGAGCATTCCGCCAAACATTCCGGTATACCAAAGGAACTCCCAATCCTCACGCTTGCGTCTCTGGCCAGCTGGAGGAGGCTAATGATAGTATAGTTCAGGCTCAGGTTAATCCGGGCGCTGTCCAGCTCCGCACCTTCTCGCCAAAGAGATATCCTGTCGGTTGGTTGTAGTGCGTACCCCCTGATGCATACCTCCGGAATTGACTCGATGTAGATAGTGATTTAGAACGTTGGCAGGAGCGCATCAAGCTCTGAGCCGAGACAGCCAGTGTACGAGACATGGCTGGTTGGGTGATGGTCGGGCTTGAGCGCTGTGGGTGAGACAAAGCGATTATGAAATCGAGTCACGTGTAAGTGTGCGGCTCCACCTTACTCTTCATTGACCCGGACGCATTCGACCCGCGACTCAGGCTAAGCTCTTCATTTTCTACCTAACTACAACATGGATCGAAAGGAACTGGAGACCTACCAAGTCCAACTCTCGCAAGTTGAACTCGCACTTGCTTCGGATCCTGGCAATGAAGAGCTAACGTCCTTGCGTTCCGAGCTCAAAGAGCTCATCTCGCTCACCGAGACAGCGCTTGCACAGGCCGACGTCCCTTCTTCGTCTGCGCCTACCGCCACGGGCTCAGCGCCCCGCAGCGCATCCGCAACTCCCCACCCGCCACGATCTAAACAGCCGGCTGGCCCGGGCGCCTCGCTGCAGGCCGGCGACGAATGTCTCGCCAAGTACTCTGGAGACAGTCAATGGTATCCTGCACGGATTACGTCTGTGGGTGGATCTGACGAACGCCGCGTGTTCAATGTCGTGTTCAAGGGCTATAATTCGACCGAGCTTCTCGATGCGTCAGCGTTGAAGCCTATGCCAGCCGGAGGGTGGAAGGGTCCCACGGGAAAGCGGCGGCTGACACACGAAGAGGAGGAGGAGCGCGAGCGCAAGAAGAAGAAAAACGAGAAGAAGCTCGAAGTCCGCGCGGCCAAGGCGAAAGAGCAAAATAACAAGCAGGCGGCCTGGCAGAAGTTCGCCAAGAAAAGCGAAAAGAAAGGCGTTGTCATTGCTGGTATGCAAGGCAGCAGCATTTTCAAAACACCTGATAACCCCCATGGCCGAGGTTAGTGCTACTGATCCTTTTGGCGTTTGGCGAGTCTGACGTCCTAATTTTGTTTCATAGTCGGTGTTACCGGCAGCGGCAAAGGGATGACCGAGTACGCAGCACGGGAGAAACACAAGTTCGCCGCTGAAGATGCTACCTCGTAACTGTGAGTTTGCGCTGCGGGTGTCATTACCGGTCATTAGTATGCTTACCGGTCCCTGGCACCTTACGACCCAGGGCTCGATGTAGCTTTGGAAGGACTGTGGTCGTTCTTGGAGTTTCTCGTTTCTTTTATTAGTTGTTTTAGCTCGAATTGACTTTTCCCCAAGTTTTGCCCACGTCGCGGGAAATCCCGACAACATTCGAGACCTAGGGGTAGCCTTTCCGTGCCGATGGCTGGGCTGTCGTTTCTATGTGATGTACCCTTCAACTTCCAATTGTGTGCCGTGTTGATGACTCAGGAGTATTTGTATCGAATACAGAAATGTCTATCCACTCTGTCAGAATCCCTTGCAGTAAATTTATTGGCCACGAGCCAAGTGCTGAGGCAGCCCCGCACGGAGTTCTCCGTGATCCGACAATATCATCGCGGCAGCGAGCTGCTGGATGACTACAACCATCAGATTGATCGAGCACCGGGTATGGGCATATTGCCTTCAGGAAGATCGTCAGCCCACAACAAACTCGACCCGAGTTCTTGTGCTATGAGGCTTCGACATCCGCTCGTTGCTCAGCCTATATATTCAGCCGTTCCTCTCGTCTACTCTCTTATCTCTCGACATTTACCACCATGAACTCGACACTGGTTATCCGCTCGCAAGCGAGCACGAACTACAACAACCTGTACGCACCTTATAACCCCGAGTCGTCCCATCTTTCTTCTTCTGTCGCTGAGGCCAGACTCCATCGGCCAATTACCCAGGTAAGTGTTCTTGTATTGCGCGACTAGGTTGGTGCTCACTTGTCGTCTAGAACGGGTACTGGCAAACTCAGCCTGCGGGCACATACGCGGGCACAAATGTCTACGATCCCTATGTGATACAAGACGAAATTGTTTCTTCCGCGGACGCCGCCACCCAATACGACAGTCCCCCACCTGTCAATTCCCAACTTATGCCGTCTCCACCTCAAGAAGCTAGCCGTCCCAAGACGTTTGACTATGCATTCTCCTTGTCGCCGACGGCCGGTCAGGCGGAAACTAACCAAATCCAACACCTTAGCTCCGCTCCATGCGCTCCTTACTGCCAAGCCGAGCGCAACCCGACCTTTTCTCTCCCCAGCCAGCCTCACGCTCCCGAGTCGTCGCTGGACCTACCTTTCACCGGAACGTTTTTCTCTACGTCTACCGCCGCCTACGCGTATATAGAACCCGCGCAGCCCTCACCGTCTCCGGAAACGCACCCAACGCTGCCCAACCTACTTGTGGAAGAACCAACTGACGTGTTCCAACACAGCTGCAGCTATCAGCCTGGCCACACACCGACACACTCGCGTCCTGTTTCAGAAGGCCTCGTGCACTCAACCCCTACTACTACATCACGCCCACACTCTTCATACCACAGCGAGTCCTATGCGTTTCCCCCACACATGCCCCACAGTGAACACCGGGACAGCCCAGTCTCCCCTGACGATACATTCACCTACCAGGTTAGAGACGGTCAATACGGCGAACACGTTCGACCCACTGGGTATAGCCGGGCCCAAGGCACCACATGCTCACCTGCCGTCCCAGCTGCGACCGCAGCCTCGCCTTCTGGTCACCCCGCACAGCCGCAATGCCTGTCCCCGCCCCCACACACATCCGTCGGCAGTCCACCCTGGGGTCTTTCGGTCCCAGCAGAACGCGAGCGTTCGTCCAGCACCGTGAGCAGTGTTCCCGATATTGGCCCCCAAAACTCCGTTCAGCGCCGACTCGGGATTCTGATGGATGCTCAGCGCCAGCATAGCGAACAAGACGATCGTGATAATCAACCCCCAAAGCAGACCCCGAGGAAGTCGGACAGCGTTAGCAGCCGTCGGCGCAAACCTAGTCAAAGGTCAGCTGGTTCTAATCACGGTCGGCACGGTGGTTCTGAAACGTTTTGGGTAGCGACGAGAGCGACTACGACTCCAAATCAACCTTTAGTTCGAAGCCGAAGCACAAAGAATCGGCGTCGCGATACAAAGCTGCCTACGAACGGATCCGCCTCCAACGTAATTTTCTCGAGGGGGCAACCGCTTCGTTGCTGCATCAGGTACGAATGCTGGGTGGGGACCCTATGCAAGCGTCAGATCGCGCCTCCAAGGGGGAAGACCTGGACCCTAAAAAGGCTCGAGTGAGTCACGCCAACGATTCGCGCGTGCGAACGGAGCACTGACACCCGTTCTACAGCTTCTGATCGCCTCTCTGCAGCAGGACCTTGAGACTTCGCGCGATAAAGTAATTGAAATCCAGACAGAGGTGCGAGATTATTTTTCCGCCCGTTCAATAGCGCCTCATGCGTTTTGCGCAGCTTCATAGACTCCGCCGGATCATCGAGGACAACCCGCGGGCATACAATCCCGCCGAAGTTGAGGACAGGATACCTTTGTCCGCGGCACCGACTACCGTTCTCGGACACCTCAAGAAGTAACTTACGCTTTAGATACCCCCACTCTAGTCTACACTTGGTCGGCCATTGTTATTGCCTCGTTCGTTAGATTCCCGATGTATTTTACCCTTGACATTCTCACGCTGCTGGGAACGAGAGGGTATCGCATGCCTGGATTACCCCAAACGTACCATATCATTGTACTGAGTTCGATACAAATCATTTTCAAAGTCATTGCATCAATCCCAGACCCCTGAACTATCGGCTTTGAGACGAGCGTTCATCTTGCCTTTGTGTCCCTTTGTTCGCCCCACTTTGGTCGTGCCACGCTTACTATGGTGCTTGGCATTCCGCCGACGCTCCTGGTCAAGAGTCGAGGCCACCAAGTCTCGAACGATTGACTTCGATCGGTTGTGGTCTTCTCGACCCCCGCCATCGGAGGCGCCAACTTCGTCCTGCGTGTCGCCATGCTGTGGCCTTTGATCGTCCTCAAGGCTAGCGACCTTATCGCCCGCCCCTGAATCCCCCGTACCTTCTTGTATGCGCATAGAGCCCATTGGGAGGGCTGAAACAGGGCTGGGTGGACGAACGTCTCCCCCCTCGTCCTCGGACAGGGGCTGCTCCAAGATGCCCCGTCGCTCCTGCCGTGTAGTACAGTCTTGAGCAGCTGGCCTTACTTGCCTAAATGTGTGGGATTCATCGCCGCTGTCCCCCTCGTCCTCACTCTCTGTATCAGATCCCTCCGATTCCGAGCCGTCTTCCTCCTCCAGCCTAGACGCTATGTACTGTGGGTCCAAAATTTAGGCGCTTTGTTCTTGAAACAAACCTAGTTGACACGACATACCTCATCTAGGATCTTCATCTCCTTGCCGCCGAATCCACTCGCTGCCACGACCACGTCGAGGCGGAACCCCTGTCCACCATCTTCTCCATCGGGAGCTACTGTTTTCGAAAAG
>WSLN01000349.1:0-12500 GCA_019677355.1 Ceratobasidium sp. 370
GAATAAAAGTGAGATGCATTCACAGAGCCCTGGCAGGGTCCTTATATACCTGGCTGCTGAGGCAATGCCATGTACATATAGTGGTCACTAGTAAATGTAAACAAAGTGCGCCAGCCTGTCCCAAACAATACCCGAAACCTGTCTCATCCTATTCCTTGGTTCTGGGCCCTGTAGATCTTCTCCTCACAGATCGAAATAGATGCTAACATTGTGCACTAGTGTTTCAGTAGTGTCCATAGTACTGGCGCATAATGTTTGGGTTGGGCAGAGCTCGTTTGGTACAGATGCACACAAGCGTTAAGTGTCTCAGAAGTATCCATACTTCTGGTTCTAATGAGTTTGGCATGATCCGCTGATCCGATTTGCAAATGGAAGACACGGCTGGAATCAGCGACCTCACTTTGCTTAGTAAGATTTCTTTCCAGGACCAATTGGAGCATGTGACTAAAATTATCAGAGTTAACAGCTGCTGGCCTACAACTAGGTGTTAGACTGCCCACTGTGCCACAGCGCTAAGCACTGAAATAAGCACCAAGGTAAGCGGCGAGGGGGATAGATAAGCTCTCCAGATAGTTTTAAGAGAGAGCTATACAAATTTCTACAAATTATTCTAATGTAACCTAACCTTGCTGAGGTTAAGAAAATTACTTTTGCTGTGAGTCTTGGTTAAGACTATAGAAACAGTGCTTGTAAGGAGAAGAGGAAAGTTTACTATATGAAGGAATAGGGGTTAATTCCTTTATCTCCTTGGTTTCCTTAAGAATCAACTTCGGAAAAAAATACTAAAAGGCTAAGAAAATTCCTTAAGTCTTTCTGGAGTTCGAGTCACATAACAGGGGGAAGGTCAGTGCTTGGATTTTTTGGTTGTTGTTTCCATTGAACTTGAATGGAATTTTTTTACAGGTATGTTGCTTTTTTCTTTTGTCCTCCCTTGTGTTTTTTTGTTCATGGGTAGGCTGCATTTTTTGCATGAGTCTCTTTTTTTCGTTTCCACAGGTGTGCTTCTTTTTTTTTTGTCAGGCCAGTTCCTTTTTTAATGGAGGGGTAAAAGCTGGTTGCTGAGGGCAGGTCAATGTTTGCATTTTTTTGTTGTTGTTACCATTGAACTTGAATGGAATTTTTTGTCAGGGGGCTGTTTATTTTTTAATTTTTTTTCTCTTTGTTGTTTTTTTGTTCATGGGGCAGCTGTGTTTTTTGCATGAGTCTGTTTCTTTTTTCATTTGCACACGTCTGCTTTTTTTCCCAATGGTGTGCTTTTTGTTGTCAGGCCTGTTCCTTTTTTGGCAGTGCTGTTTCTTTTCTCATGAAGGGCCAAAAGCTGGTTGCTGAGGACAGGTCAATGCTTGGGTTTGTTTGTTGTTGTTACCATTGAACTGGAATGGGTTTTCTTTCACAGGGCTGTTTCTTTCTTCTTTTTTTTTCTTTCTTTTTTTCGTTCATGGCACAGCTGCATTTTTGCATGAGTCTGTTTCTTTTTGCATTTGCACGTGTCTGCTTCTTTTTTTCCCAATGGTGTGCTTTTTTGTTGTCAGGCGTGTTCCTTTTTTTTGGCAGCTCTGTTTCTTTTTTTCATGGAGGGCCAAAAGCTGGTTGCTGAGGGCAGGTCAATGCTTGAATTTTTTGTTGTTGTTTCCATTAAGCTTGAACAGAATTTTTTTGCACGTCTGTTTCTTTTTTCTTTTCTTTTCTTTTCTTTTCCTTCTGGGTCTGCTCCTTTTTTTGCATGAGTCTGTTTTTTTTTTCCACAGGTCTGCTTCTTTACTCTTTCTCCAGACTGTGCCCTTTTTCACAGGTCTGTTTCTTTTTTCATTTGTTTTTTGTTCAGCTTTTTATTCCACGTGCCTTTGGATATCTTCAATTCCTCAGTGGTATTTTTCACACTGTTGTATATCCCATTCCTGCCCTCAGCTGTGCCAATTGAGTCAAGTAAGCCATATCAACAACTCAAATAAGTCACACAGGTCCTGTACATCATGTATACCAGGTCAATGATGCCTTCCCCCCTCTCCTTTCCCTCCTGACACTCAGCCAAATCAAGTCAACTTAAGTGTAACCAGGGTTGTTGTGCTTTCCCCCAACCCCCTTACCCTCCCAAGCACCACGTCTATGCCTTCCCCCTGCTACTTTCCCTCCCAACACAGCAGGTCAAGCATAACTAAAGCAGTTATGCCTTCCCCCCCACCCCTTGACCCCCTGGTGCCATGTCTCTCCCCCCCCCCCCTCTCTCACGTCTCACCCCACCCGACCACTCAGCCACCTACTCCCACCTCCACTATGCACAGATCCCCTCCCCCCCCCCCTTTCTGACACTCTTACAAAAGCATTTGTTCTGCGACAATGAGTCTACACCTTAAGTCGCTGGGGCGTTTTCATCGGGGGTTTGGGCCCCAAAAATGGGGGGGGCACCCCCAAGAGCGGGAAGAAAAAAAAGAAATGACATGGAGGCGAAAAATAAAAAACCAAAGTGTCTTTCCGAGTATTCTTCTCGCTCTGTGAGGTGTCGCTTGGTGTCTTTTCCACCAACGTTGAAAGCAGTATGCGTATTCGGGAGAAACAAGTAAGCTTGGAGGGTCTTTCCCTTCAACATTGGACGAAGTATCTCGAGCAGAAACAAGTAAACTTGCTGGACTTGGACGCTGGGTGGTGGCCTCCGGGGAGGGACCTGTCGGTTTTTCTGTGTGGTGCGCAAGGGGAAGTAGGTTGATGCTCTGGATGTCTCCTCGAAAATAGTAGAGAGAGCTGGCTCCAACAAAAGTAGTAAGTAGCTGCTTATTAAACTGAAGTGAGACCAATGACCCAACTAGATGGGTGAGGATTGGCCTACTCTTGTTGGAGCCAGCTCTGTGCTATGGCTCTGCCAGGCTGGGATGCTCCAGAAACTGGCATCAGCCATGTCCTCATCTCCAGACAGGACTCCCACAGGGGAATCTAAGCTACAGTGGGACACATCTAGGACCATGTTGACCAAGCTGTCCTCAGAACTGGGTCTGGGTTCATCTGATGGCAAATGTGGCAGTGGGACCTTGGCAGAGAGCAGAAGGCTTTGTACAGAGGCCTTGTCACTGGCTGTGGACTTGGTCAAGTCTCCCATGGCCTATGGGATAGTCTATGAGCAACTGTGAGTGGTGTGGCTGTCAGACTCACCTCAAGTTGGATGACTGGGACGCTGGTGAGCCAGATCTCATAGTCCACAGAAAAATTCTTTGTCAGAGACCAGCTTAGGCATTGGCGCTGGGCTGGACTATCAGCACTCAGGGTACATAGGAGGCAGACCAATTTTTTTGGTTTCTCTCCTGTAGCTAGCCTCAGTTTCAATGCTCTCTGAGCCAACATGGGAAACAGCTTACCATTCCTAAGCTTGCAGACTGGGTGGTTGAGCTCAAGGCTGGCTGCTTCATCTGGAACCAGAGCCAGAACTGAGCTATGAGGGCTTGGGGTCTAATGCAGTAAGACTCATGAGCCTGAGAGAACAAGAAGCAATCTGTTGTCAGGGGAAGGGGCCATTCAGTGTACTTCCGAGTGGTGGTAGAAAAGTAAACCTTCAGGCACTTGACCTTGAAGGGCTCTGAGGGTGGTACATCCCTCAGCCTAAGATGAGCCAGGTGTTGATTGGATCCTGGGATGGTACGCCCCCATTGTGGGGATCTGTGTGGACCTTGGTTTCTTGATGCATGGCCGTTCTTAGTTGGTGGAGTGATTTGTCTGGTTAATTCCGATAACGAATGAGACCTTAACCTGCTAAATGGTCGTAAATATAGGGGGCTTTGGTTTGGCTATTGGGGCGCAAGCTGGCGATTTGAGGGAACTTGGCATTTCTTAATGTCCTTTAGTACATGATTAGCTTGACAGAACTGGTGATGCATGGGTCTACCTCCTTGCGGTACCACCTGGGGAGCTGAGTCTCTTAAGGCTCAGTGAGCTAAAAGACCTTGGCAGTTTGTACTCGTTGTCTCGATACATTGCTGCTCTCTTCTACTCCCTTGTAATATCTCGGATTACCCTTGACATTGCAAGCCTTGCACATAAGAGACACAATGATATCATTCAACTTGTCCCTACCTAGCCTAAATGGAACTAGGATTATACAAAGGTTCACACTGGTGCACACGCATGTCTACGTTCAACCTGCTAGTGCCTGTATCTTTGCGAACTAAACAATTGTCCTTGATTGTAAGTACCTCAGACAAACACATGCAAGGTCATAAGCCAAACTACCGTCGTATTAAACACACTGTTGAGCTTGATAACAAGAAATCTGTGCACAGTTCACATACCTTCACTGGTATCATACACTATCACATTACAACATAGAATGTTACTGTAGGCCTCATCTGCTGAGATGAGGCTGAACACCACACGCTGAAAACACGTGTAGACTCAAAGAGACAAAAATCTCTAAGGGTACAGGATGATCACCTCATGAACAAGAAGCTCTCTGGAGCTTGAACATGAGGCTGCATGAATTGGAACTGTCATAATTAATTCAGTCCAAGATGTCTTCGATTGTGGATGAGTCGGAAAAGATACCAAGTCAACGAGGGTATAAAGTGTGCAGATGTGAACAATGTCGAGATCAACTCATCGCTTAAACAACTCTGCTCGCTTCAATAACGTGCTCCTCACTTGATATGTCTACCACCGCTACCCCTGCCAAACGCAACGCCGAGACTACGCCCAAGTCCTCGACGAAAAAATCGTGCAAGTCTGCTGCCGCACCGCCCCCACCCCCTGTACCGGGTATGGAGGTTGATTTGGACGAGCAGGAGAATGAAGACGAGGTAACCGGACCCCCGTTCGAGTACCTTATGCTGAAGCAGAATGTCGAATATCACGGAACAGGGCTCGACGAAGGCGACCTTGTCGCAATCTTGACCTCGGTCTCCACTCCAGATCCAGCTATCTGGGGTATTGTATCCTCGGAATGCCTACGGGCCAGTATCAACTTAGGATTTCAAGCCAGGCATAACTACGTCAAGTACAACCTGGAGGGCGAGGGCCCTGGAGTGTACACTAGTATCCCAAACGCTCGAGCTGTAGCCACGAACAAATACACGAACGTTGTATGCGGTGCTGGATGGACAGGCTGGCTGATTAAAGTTAAACGAGAAAGTGTTCCCTCGTGGACATTGGAGTTTAGCGAGGCAGTCGATAGTAAGGAGGCGCTACTTGACTTTGCCGCGGAACACTGCCGGTTAAACATACCAATGCTGAGTGAAATTTATATAAACAAAGCCTTAGCATGTCACTAAAAGTTGGTTTCAAACAGTCCTACAGGCAGTTTGCTTTGCTGCTGAGGTCAAACTGCAACAAATGGGGACTTAGAATGGTGAACGACTCGAATTCGCCACTTCGCCTCATGTCGCATGGGCAGATGACCATTTTTACTGGTGTCTGTGTTACAGCCCACTTGGGCCGCGAACTGTGTTGGGATATGGCCGGGTCTGCGACTCGACCACTGCACATCGCACAGGGGTGCCCACTTCTATCGCATGCTAATAGACAGTGAGCTCATAAAGGTTGGACAGCAATAACCATTATAGACTCGAAACACATAGTCATATTGGAAGAGGATAGGGAACGTCTAACGCCCAACCTCCGTTCCCGTTTGCTTGAAATGACTGTACAAACAATGGTGGACACCATCACGGGATTGGAAGAACAAGTTAGACAGCTGGAGTTGGCTGGAAATCGCAGAGGCCATACACAGCGTGGACATGGAGGACCTCGAGGAGGTCGCGGAGTGGGACGCGGCCACTAATAGTTGCTCTTGTCTAACACGATAACAATGTTTTCCCTTATGAATGTAACGATTTCCTTGCGCTTTTTATATATTTTAAACACATTCACACACGTATTTTGGACTATGACTTTTCCTAAGTCTAAAATGACATGAACCATCCTGTGATAGCAAAAAGATATCCATATACTGCCGTCCTGAGCATATCACTCCCTTCACTCGGACTACCCTTGTGCTGAGAGTCACGTACACCTCAGACCAGTAATATGGATTAACTACTCTTGCATGACCTAAACAGGAGCAACAGACATTAAAAACACACCAGGGTGTGTATAAAATGTCCGAGAGAAACAATATGCTGGCTCTAAAAACCTGTTGAACTTGATACAAGAGAGAACTCGACTTAGGTCCTGCTCTCTCGTTACATGGGGAAAAATACTTGGGGCAACCCAGAAACCTGAACGCACAATAGACTGAGTCAAGCCTAACCCGACTGCATGAGCCGAGATGAAGGAGACTTGTCTGACGGTCCACAAGGTGTAGACCTTAAACCAAAACCTCAATGTCAAAAAGATTAGTAAACCTAAACAGTTGAAAACCTAAAATGACAACAAGTAAGAAAGAGGAAGTAAGACCGAGTGACTCAAACCACAAGGCAAACCTCACGAATGAACAAAACTCTGTGACTATAAGCAAGGAGGAGAAGACATAGTACCCACGGGAAATGTCTCTCAGCCTCAGCAGCACGGAGCCAAGAGTACACTAGAGTTAGGAAACTTCCTCATAAAAGCGAGGAAGAGAACAAAGACTCTAGCTGGAAACCACAATGGACCCCCAATCGAAGACCTTGAACAGGTTAAAAAGCCATGAGTTAATCAGTCAGTGTTGAAGTTGGCTTAACACCCTGCTGGTAGTTAAGTCGATAAAACACTAACAATGTAACTATGAATTTTAATCTTGAAAACCAACATTCAAGACAATCCATGGACTCCCGAGACATCAAGAAACAAAAGAGAGTAAGTAAAACACACAAAACTAAGGATTAACTTAGAGAAGTGTTACTACCCTCTGAAAACACTTATCAAAATAAGAAAAGTCTGGTATGAGTTAAAAGACATAGGAAAGTCATAAAACAACAACCAGAAACAAATCACCAGAAGGTCAAAAGGTACCAATGCCAGAACCTATACACATGAGTATACTTAATAAGGATACAGTGAAAGAATACACTCCTCAATAAAATCCCACCATAGCCAGATAGTCATGAGGAACTGGCTGAGAAAACACCTCATGACACTTAGCAACCATGAACAGTACACCAGAAACAAACAAGAAGCCGGACCATTGCCCTGTAGCCCTTAAAGGGGGGGAGGTGGTACAAACACAAGCTCTGTTAGGCAGCAGAGGGGAGGGAGAAGGTTCCCACCCTTCCATGCAACCAAGTGCTATAAGTAGTGCTGGGGCCAGCCCATCTAGACCCGCAGTGGGTGGGTCGATAAATATGCGACTGTCGGGGGCTGCTTCTTTGCCTCCGAGGGAAGCTTCCAAAAATATGCTATTGGGGAGGTCTAATGAAGGCTACATTGCCTTCGAAGACTCTGATAATGAGGATGAAGAACCTGAGGAAAACACCCGGCTAGAATCCCAAATAGTTCCAAGACACATACAAAGAAAATTTGGATGCGACAGGTTTGTACTCTTCAATGCAGGAGACACACCAATCCAAAGTATGTGGACTACAATGGAAACAATACTAACACCGGAAATGTTCAAAGGAATAGTCTCCATCCAAAAAGTACTCCAGAAACACACCAGCACGATCAGATATGACATATATGTGTCACAAAAAATAAGTGCTGGATTCAAGAGATGTCTATATGCCAGTACAAGAAGGGCCCAACCGAAAGTGAGAGAGGCAGAAACACCAGCAAACTCACTGGCAGCCCAGGCGATAGCAGGTCGACTCAACAAATGGAGAATAGATGTGTACAAAAAGAGACAGGCAGGATGACCCCAAACCCAGAGTCAAACCAGCTAGAGCATGGGACACTATCAGCCTAGCCACTGTCAACATAAATGGATTCAAGAGTAAAAAAGGTGAACTCAGACATTACTTATTTAGGGAAGAAATATCCATATGTGCAATCCAAGAAACACTTGTAAAAGGCCATTCCTATGAAATAAGTGTTAACGGATATGTAGCATTCACAAGACACTACAAGGAAGGATTCCGAGGACATGCAGTCCTGGTCCACAAAGCATTGGTTGCCTATGAAGCTGGTGACAAAGAAGACCACATCATTCACCTCAAAGTGAATGGAATTAAAACCACCAAGAAGCCAGTCCATATAATAGCAGTTTACCTACCATTGGGAACAACATATGGACGAAATAGAAGGCAATGTATCAAAAGGTTAAGGAAGATACATGCTGATATAAAAAGCAAAGACCCAGAAGCAATCTGCGTCATGCTGGGAGACTTCAACATGACCAAGAACAAGCTAGATGAACAACTAAAACCAGCAAAGACTGGACTGAGCGTAATGAAAACCAGAGGATCACTGCTCAGCCGATTCCCAAAGAGTGGCATTAGTAGAGACATAGACCACATTGTGGCTAATGATAAAGCAATTAAAATACTAAGACCACCCAGAGTACAAAGAAGATATGAAATAAGTGACCACAGACCAGTGGCAACAGACTTCAGATACACTGCTATTGCTGAAACAATGCCAGCAACACTCACAAGATTGGACCCAGATGCACTCAAGGCCAATGTAAAGCAGTTTGTGAATAACAACAAGTGGGAAGTATTAGCCAATATGGATGTTGAAAATGTCCGAGACCTGAACTCGCTGACCACCCAGATGGCTAACACCCTCAACGAAGTAACATATGAACTTGGGATACAAAAAACAGTATCAACAGGACCACCTAAACTTCCCAGGAAGTTGAAGGACCTCCTGCTAAAGAAGAATAAGCTTGCTGCAAAAATTGTGGAAAAAGCTATCAGAAAACAAACACCATCAGAACAGGAAACTGATAGACTCCAAGACCACAAAGAGAGATACAAGCAAGAACATAAGAAATGGTTGAAACATATGAACCAAAAAGAAATCAAGGACATATGCGACAACATCAAGGGTAATGAGATGAAAAAAGTGTGGAACCGTCGAAAAAGACGAGTCACACAGACATCAAATAATAACCTAGCCAACCTGGTGAGGAATAAGGCTGGAAGACTATGCATCACCCAAGAAGAAATACTGGAGGCAATAGTAGAACACTACAACCACCTCGCCAATGGTGACCCTGGTGAATCCCGAAATGAGGAACACTGGAGAAACATTGACATGGGGAAATTCGGAGAACCTAAAGAAGAGATCTCTTCCCTCAATGAAGACATAACATAGCGAGATGTACTGTTGGCCATACGTAAAATGCAGCAAGGCACAGCTGCAGGGAACGACAGACTATATGTGGAACAACTAAAAGAATTGCTAAACGAAGAATGTAGAGTACAGGTAGAAAAAACGGAAGGCTCAAAATCATTAGAGAACATTGACTATGCCTTAAAAGAAAGCGCGCTACCAGAACAACCAGGTACAGCTTTCGGAAAAGTCCTCTTCAAAATCATCACCAAAACATGGGACCTCGAAAAATGCCTGGAACCCTGGGACAAGGTCACACTTTGTAATCTGTTCAAGAGTGAGGACCCAGAACTACTGGTGAACTACAGAGGGATAAGCCTGATATGAGTTGGACTAAAGATCATGCTCTCAATAGTAGCAGACAGAATATACACTGAACTGGACTACAGGAAATTCTTCTCACAATGGCAATCTGGCTTCAGAAGAAAAGAGGAAGCAATTGCGCAATTCATCGCAATAGCTGACTGAAGTCATAAGGAGAAGAGAACTTATGCAAACCAGCAAACCAACCTATGCGATATTCATGGACTTCAAAAAGGCCTTTGACAAAGTGCACCATGAAGCGCTATATAAAATACTAAACCATGTGGGAATCCGAGGAAAGATACTACACTTTATACAAGCTCTTTACAGAAATGCTAAGATAAAAGTGAGATCAGGAGGCCTAATGGCAGAAGGATTCGGAATGGCAAGAGGCAACCGACAGGGATGCCCTATGTCACTGTTGCTGTTCAACATATTAATAAACTTCTTACTTGAAGAAACCTCAGCAGGAGGTGTTCAAGACAGTTTATGGGGACAATGCAAGGGAGGACAATTCGCAGATGACCTCATTGCACTAGAACAAAACCAAGACCAAGTACAGACATACCTCAATAAATTACAAGGCTGGTGCGAAAAATGGGGTATGGAAATCGGACATTCCAAATCTGGAATAATGATGTTTGGGGGTAACAAAACAGAACGGCAAGCATTTATGAACAGAACGTTCACTGCTGCTGGAATTGAAATCCCTCATGTTGAAGAATACAAGTACTTGGGAATAGAGATGAGACCAGACATGATTGACTCCAGAAAAGACAGAGCGTCAGAAGAACAATATATGAAGAAACAAGCCAAGAATGGGATGAAAAAGCTTTGGGCACTCAGACCTCTGCTTAAAGATAAAACACTACCACTTGGCATCAAGGTAGACCTAATAAAAACCTTCATTGTATCAACTATGACCTACAGGGCAGAATGGATAGAGTACAAAGGAGGCAATGCAGAACTACAACAAAGAGTAATCAATAGAGCGATGAAGATAGCAATGGGAGTAGCCAGCAACTCGTTGTTACATGAATCCTTCACCTTAGCAATGGAACTAAACATCCCCCTCATGGAAGTAACACAAAATGGTCTAAGGACAAGACTGCATGAGAAGCTAAAGAATGGTGAAATCAAAACATACATAACCAACATGATGGAAGAGGCTCAATACCCAAGCAGGAAATGGACTTGGATAACAGGATGCCAAAGATGGAGAACCAAGTATGAGAAAGAAATACAAGAGCTCCCCAAATGGTACATGAAGGCAATAACATATGATACACACACCAAAACCAATCAGTATAGGTGGTGGACTGGTGATGAACTGAGAGAGATCAGAACCAAAATCCCACAAAGCGGAATGGAGGAAGTCACAGAAGAGGACATTAGGGAAAGGAGGCAAGAACTGCTCCAACCCAAGTCTGATGAAGAACTAAGACTCCAATATGAGGAACAAATAATCGCGAGGTCAAAGAAGAATGACCCAGATCAGATTATGAGTATACAACAAGTAAAAGACTCCACACTAATGAGACGCATGAGCACTAATGAGAGTGTCGCGTGGGAGCACTATAATAAATGGTCCTTTGGTGCAACTAGAGGCTTCATAAGAACTGCCACTAACTTCCCTGGGCTAACCAAGGGAGTTAACTGGATAGTAAGAATGAGAACTAGAGCATACCCAAGAGTAGATCAAACAAACTAATGTCGGAAGGAAAGACACCTGACTTTGAAAAGGACAAATGCCCTCTGTGCAAAAGTAAGATAAAACCAGGAGATGAGTGGTTCCACATCTTGGTGGAATGCCGCAATGAAAAGGTTGTCAGCACAAGAGAAAAATGGCTATCAAAACCAATTGAAGTCATTAAGAAAGAGATTGAGGGTTCACACATAATTTGTGTAGAAGATCTGGACCTAGACTCACCCAATGCATTTGGGGAGGTAGGATTGAATAGGGCTGTAGCAGTTATGTTAATCGGGGGATCAATTGGAGAGTACTTTGAAAGTGAGTATCACCTTGGCTTTGGCCAACTGGATGAACTCCCCGGTGGGTTGGAAACTTATGGATTTGTGTATGTTGCTAAATTCCTCCGCGAGGTAATGAAAAAATACCTAGAGGCCCTGTATGAGACGGGATCAGAGTATAGAAATATAGAGGAGGTTCTAGTCCTGGAAAGGGAGTCACCGGTTCCACCTGACTTGGACAATGAAGAACCCCTCGAAGATATGCGTGACTGGGAGTAATCCCATCTGCAGAGGCTGAACTAAGGGGGCAACCCCAAAGGTCATGAGAGCGTAAACTCTTTTGGCCACCAAACCCTTCGGGGTAACTAAGCCTGAAGCTCGCGAGAGTATGGCATGGATGAGAGTTCCAAACACTGGCAGTACTTTGGGTTTACCAGGCCTGGAAACAGGAGAACTTGCCAGATGAACAGTCTGGTAGGGGAGAACCCTGGACTATCCTGGGTGACATCATGCAAGGAGAGACCTAATGAAGGTGGCAGCCTTGCGTTACCTTGGGTGTTTGAAAAGTAGGGAGTACGTGAGGAAACCTATATAGCAAATTTGCCCTTTGTTACTAGCACACTGGTTACAAAGAAAAAAAATAAAAATTCCATTGTGTATTTTTAGGCTTGCGACTTTTTCCATTATTTCTTCCATTTTTTTCTGTTTTTGTTTGTTTATATAGTTGATTGATCTGTGCCTCGTGACCTCATGTATTCCATAACAGCAATTAAGTACCCTCCTCTCATTAATCAGTGATCTTAAGAATCATTGAGTGATTGCTGTTTGTCCCCATTTGGTAATGATTAGGGGGGGTTTCTTGTGCTATGTGTTGTCGCTTTGTTAATGTTATCCTCTGTTTACTGTTGCTTCCAGAAGCAGTTGATCATCCAGGGTCAGCTTGTTTAATAGTGACCTATCAGTCAGTGAGGGTCTTTGGAGTAAATTATCTAGTGTGATGAGCTGATATACTTTAGTCCGAAATCAGGTGTGATTTAAGGGTATAATATGGCTAAATT
>WSLN01000350.1:0-12464 GCA_019677355.1 Ceratobasidium sp. 370
GGTCATACCCTGGGGCCTGCAGTCGCCCACTCTGCTTCAGTACTCGGCACATCTGTGAGGATAACCTTTTAAACCTCCATCATGAACGGCATGCATGGTACCAGCCCCACCTCGCTGCCAATGCCCATTTCTTCGCCCGAATCCCAGCCCCCGCCTCAGCCACACCCAGCACCGACGAGCCCGCCCCAGCAGTCTGGGAGTCCGGCGCAGTCTGTGCACAACCTCGATGCTCTGTTGCGCAACTTGCCTGGCTCTCAGACCGCTCCGGCCGGTTTCTACGCACACGGCAATGCGAGCATGACGTTCGCCGGCCCCATCCACGCCGTTACCACCCCGCCACGCTCAAACTCCGAGGCCGGCACGCCCGTGAGCAACAGCGCGCCGCTCGGCATCCACCCGCCGATGAGCCCCGGGGGCGGGTCGGCCCGGCAGAACGCGCTGCTCTCGCTGTTGCTGCCCCAGGACCAGGATCCGGGATCGGCGAGCGGCTATTCGTCTCAGGTCACGCCCCAGCAGTCTCGTCCCGGCGACGTCCAAGGAAAGGCTCTCCTCGAGCAGATTATGGCCAAGTGCGCAGCTTGTTATGTCCCCCGTATTTTGCTAACAAAGGTGCATAGCCCCCGACAGCAGCAGAACTTTCCCTTTTCACCGCCCCAGACTCACGCCGCCCCCGAGTCTGGTCCCCCGCCTCCCCAGCACACCCACGCGCACAGTCACGAGTCGCCCGTGCCGATGCGCAAGAGCATGTTTGAGTTTGTCTCGCCATTTGATTCGCTTGCCGGGCCACCCCCACCCGGCGACCAGCAACAGCAGCCGCAACAGCAACATGACCCGCCCAAGCAAGACGTCCCCTTTGATCAGCAGCAGAGCCAGCAGCAAGGCCCACACGCATTTGCAGGCTACCAGTCCCCGCCCACCAAGCCGCGCACGCCTGACCCATATCAAAGCCAACCCCAGCCACAGCCACAGCCGCCAAACCAGAACAACCGTGACCAGCTGCCGCCACGGTACAAGCAGCCGTCTCCGATCCCCGGACACGTCCATCCCACCCAGACTGGCTCTGGCTCTGAAGGTGGAAAGCAAGGCTCGCCTGTCTCTCTCACTCGTCGAGATATGAGCCCCGCGAGGGGTGGTCCTGTGCGCACCAAGCGCGAGCGTGGAGAGCCGAGGAAGAAGACTGGCATGGGCAATGGCTCGAGGTGGGTGTTGTGCGTGCTGTTTGCGTGCTTGATACTCAGGTCTGCACAGCTCGTCCGAGGTCATCGAGTTTGACGTTTCTGTCACCCTCGAGTCGATCAAGGCTCCTCAAGATGGCATTAGCATCATGCCCATTGCGTTGTTGAAGCTTGATTCGATCTATCTACCCGGCACAACTATCGCAGCCAGCTATTTTATCGCCTATGCCATGACCAAGGGTGCGTTTAGATTCCTGTTCATTTGGACCTTTGTAACCTTTTGGCATAGGCCGCGTGCGCCTCATTTCTCGTTCGAACGGTGCTCGCGCCCTCCTCAAGTTGCCACCCACATTTGGCCAGACGACCTCTGTTGTGGACATGGTCGCAGCGGGCAACTGCCTCGCCTGCATCACCAGCGATGGAGGTGCCGTCGTCTGGGAAGTTCCCAACTCGTTTGACGACGAACGCAACTTTTCGTAAGTTGCGTCCTTTGTTATGTGACCATGACTCATGTTTCTGGCAGCCCGGCGCTCCTTTTGCAAGTCCTGCCTTCTGGCCTACGCACTGTCAAATGGCATGCCGCTGGCGAGCTGGCACTAGCGTCCGAGCGCGAGGTGTATTTGCTCGACGCCCGCGAAGCTGCTGATGCGTTCCATGGCTCGCCTGTGCCGCTCAACAGTTTGGGTCAGGTTGCCAAAGTGTTTAATATTCCTTCGGTATGTGGGCGCTTGTCTAATCAACACAAGTTGCTTACAATTCTACAGCCTCTGGTTAGCTTCACATTCGACTATCCCAATGGCGCGATCGCAACCATTTCCATCGACTCGGTCCTCCGTCTCTGGTCGATCAAAGATCAATATCCCTTCTGGCAAGGCACAATCCCCGGCCAGGGCGAGCCCTCGTCGGTTGACTTTTTCGAAACGGGCGTCATTGTCGGCCGCAAGCAAGGAACAATCCTCCAGCTTGTCGCGCCACTCTCGACCACCGTTCTCAGCACTCTCCGATTCATCAGCAGCATGGACCCCGCAGTAGAAGACGACGGACGGATGTTTGGGCACATTAGCTATGACGGCCGTTTACGTACACTGTGGGTCGCCAACTCGGCGCGTGCGTCGCTTATCGCCGTGCGCGTCCTCGTCGAATCGGACGATCCGGCTGCGGGAACTGGTGCAGGCGTGCGCGGGGCATTTGAGCAGATTGTCGAATTCCCCACCCCCGCGCCGACGATTAATATTACGCTCCTTGCGCCAGACGATGCAGAAGAACCTCAACTTGCCGTCGCAGCATTTGCGGTGCATGTGGCGGGCGTGGATCAAATCAATGTCGACCGGGAGGCGTTTGAACATGCGCTTGCGACGCTGCCCGCCAAGTTGCCACCGCAACATCAACCTCCGCCTCAACAGCACCAGGCGCCGATGCCGATGCAGCAAGCGCCACAACAGCCGCAGCCGATGCATCATCGTGCCGAGTCCCCGCTCCCGCTCCCCATCGTGCCCGGTTTGGGAGACATTGGAACAAACACCGCGCCTGCACCTTCAAAGGCTGGGCGTGCGCCGCGTGGGGTCACGCCGCCGCCGCCGAGTGGAGACGAACCTGAGGCTGCACGTCCGCCTGCGATCGATAGTGGGCGAGTTGGGCCATCGAGCGCGAGTGTCAAGGCTGGAAAGACGAGGGACAAGGAGCGCGATAAGACCAAGGTCGCGCCCGAGCCGTCCGGGAACGCGAGTGCTGTCGGAGGAGAAAGCGGTGCTGTCTTGAAGGAGATTCGAAAGGTCAGTTTGTGGGTGGGGTAGTTGGGTGAGGGCGAATGTTGACGTTGTGGGTTTCCATGCGCCAGGTTGAGGAGAACCTGCACACGAAGATTGGGCGACTGATTACTCGTGAGCTCGACAAGCAACGTGAGTGCTCGTTTGTTCTTGGTATACATAGTGCTGATTCTCAGCAGATCAACGCCTGGATGAACTTCGCGTCGCGGACCAAGCGGCCGACTTTACACGCCAAGAGACGATCCTCAAGCTTATCTCGAACGAGCTCACCAAGAACACTACACGCGTGGTTGAGATGGCTATCCGGAGTGAGGTCCAGACCAGCGTGCTCCCTGCGCTCGAAGCAATCGCCAAGGCCGAGATCAAGAATGCGTTGAACGGACAGATTGCCCGCGGCGTTGCGGACTCGATGAAGCAGGTCAGCTGTTTCGTGCCAAGCAGAGACAATAATCAACTAATATACCCGCCAGACGCTTCCAAACGAGATCGAGCGGTTACTCCTACGCCCCGACGTCTCGAACCACGTCGCGCGAACGTTCTCGCAGGCGGTGACACCCCTGATCGAGCGGCACGTCAAGGATGCGATTAACACGACGCTCATCCCCGCGTATCAGCAGTCCAACACGCAAATGCACCAAGAACTCACCCACGAAATCCACTCTGAGATCCTCAGCCTCAAGAAGGAGATTATTACGTGGCAGGGCGAGGCTCTCAAAGCATCCGAGGTGAGCCGTTTTTGCGCATAGGCTGAGACAGTGAATTGATTGTGGGGTGGATACGCGTCTCTGCTTCCAACGATCGGTGTCTAGGCCACCATTCGCGATATGGAGATTTCGATCCGGACCTTGAGCGAGCAGGTTAAAACGTTGACAATGCACATCAACGCGCAGACGTCGCGCATCTCGCCGGCGCCGAGTGTACAAACACAACACCTGCGCGGACCGAGCGTGCCCTCACCCCTCTCGAATACGATGCCAACCTCGACATACCAGCCTCAGCAGCAACCGCAGTCGTCGTACAACCCACAGCCATACCCACCTCAGCCGCAATGGCAGCCTCAACCTCAGCCGCAGGCTCAGCAGCAGCAGCAGACTCCTCAGCAGGTACAGCAACAGCGCAGCGAAGACTGGGACGATACGTTCCTTGGCGTGTTGGGCACCCAAGACCAACAAAAGCTACGCGATTTATTGGCGAGGTGCAACCCCGAGGTGATTATGCCTACTTCTGGGAACGGACAATCGCCGTTGTCGCAGGCGGTGGTGCTTACGCTTATTCACCGAGTAAGCCCTGAACCGAATGAGCTCAGGGATGCCGAACTGATGCGTTTTGGGTTTGTAGCTGTCGTCTGCGCTTTCTGAGCTCTCGCCGATTGACGAAGGGTTTAAGCTTGGGTTGTGGTGGTTGCAGCGTGCTGCATACACAGTTGTCCCTACGGTCAGTATTCTTCGGACCACATGCAAACGCTTTCGTCTGAATGTTATGGTTTAGGATGCTGTCATTGCGCCATATGCTGCACGAGTCATGCAGTCCGCCCAGCAGATTCTATCATCGACCGCCAGTCGGTTGAGCCTTCTCCCCGGCGGACCCTCGCTCGTCGAAACGAATACCATGATTGCGCAAATTCAGCGCACGCTGTCGAACAAACAGCCGATCTAGTAAACGAGACGAAACGAAACGAGAGCACAAGGGTTCTGGCAACCCGTGCTCAAACGACCTATATCATTTTTTTTCTCCTTTCTTTTTTTCGCATTGTCCATACTTTACGTCTCGCGCGATGTGTTGTCTTGTTCCTCGTGCTGTTCGCCGATTGCGAAGGTGTACTGAACGATGTCCTTGTGATCCGTGTGCGACTTGACCCTGTAACCACATGCTCTTACGATGACCATCAATCCCAGCTTTTTTTACCCTCTATTGCGCCGTTGGGGCAACAGCCGTCGTCTATTCCCAGCGGACAGTTTATTCCGTATTAACAAATGCATTTCAGTCAAGCTCCGTTTACCTCATCGTGAGCTTTTCATTTCTCTGATGGACCCCTCGAGGACTGTTTGCGAACAGTAAGAGATCCAGACTGTAGGGATTGGCGTGCGTCACTCACAGTCGACGACTCCCGTCCGAACATTGGCAAGGTCAGGGTAGCCGTTGCCCGCTTCTTGCGCCCAAAGACGACGAGGCCCATGAACGTGAGCACACCAAGGGCAGCAAAAAAGACCGCAATCGTGACGCCCGCGCCGATAAATCCAGCCCCTACAGCAGAAACCGTGCCGTGGTGCAAACTCGAGGCAGAGGCGGCGTTGGCAGCGGCAACGAGGTCGCATTTACGGTCGGTCCAGTTGTCGCAGGTCTCGCACCAGGTTGGGAGGTCATCGATCTGGTAAGGCTATAAACCCAAAAACGTGAGCTCGGAATTTGAATGAGGGTGAGAAAGCTTACGCCGAGACGGGATGTAAAGTCTTCAAGCGGCGTATCACTCTGTCCGCCAAACATGCTATAGGTCGTAAACGCAGTGTCGTCAGAGCCATTCTTGAAGCTCATGCGCACAACGAGTGCGGATCCCGAGCTTGGCTGGCGAAGTTCAAACGTGATCGCAGACGCATAATTGACTATAGCCCAAACAACCAAATCAAGACTGCAACATGTATCGGCTTCGAGAGGACGCACCGATACCAGCCAGGTGCGGGTTACTCTGAGCCACACCAGTCATGTTGAACAGCGAGATAAACGGCTTGTAGCTCAGCGAGAGATGCGTGAACCGGAGAGGCTGGGACGCATTCGCAAACGCATTCAGCGAAGTCAGAATATCCGGAAGCACTGTCTGTGCAGCGACTAGCTCCGGAATCAGTCTCCCTTGCCTATCTGCCCATCACATATCCACATACTATTTCCGATCCCACCCATCTTTGAAGAACTAAACGTCCTGTACTGATGCCAATTGGCCAGAGCGCGCGCCTGGGCAAGCGTACCCGGCGTGATCTGCGCGCTCAAATTCCGGTCATGAATCGATTGGACGTTGAGAAAGTCGAAGATCTAGGTTTTCGAGGGTGAGCACGTTGTCCGGTGTTATCTCTGGTGGGGGGTGCAGGCGTACATTCCACTAAAAGCGGTCAATTGGCATTAGAACAATAGATAGGCGGGCGCTGGTTGGGGACTTGCCATGTTCGTCAGTTTCAGCGGACGTTCGGCTCCGACGAGAGGACGCAGGCTAGCCAAAAAGTCGGTGCTCACATTGGCAACTTGTTTGAATTCGGCCGAGTCGTAGAATGCGGCCGTGGCGTTGTTGAATGTCTACGGCGCAAGAGGTATGCCCGCGTCAGGGAATAACAAAAAAAATAAGCTCACGTTGCAGCCTGTCCAGCCTTCGAGCGATACATCGGTACCCGGTTCGACCGACTCGACTTGACTCGCGCTGAGAATTTGGTCCTAAAGCTAAAAAGCGAAAAACGCACTGGGAACGTATTGGTACCCGCCGAGCGGAGCAATGACGGTCGTCCCTGCATATACACCAATCAGCCCTGATCAGAGTTGTGGACCCCAGTTTCCCACCGTTGGCGAGCGTGGTGTTGAACCCAGTCTCGGCAGGCCAGACGCCCTGGGCGAGCGCGACGGCGCTGTCGAAAATAACACCTCCCTCGCCTCCCGCGTCGGCGCGGATGCGGACTTGGTTCTGGTTAAACAGCCCAGTCGAGATTCCGGAAATGACAGAGGGTGACGAGGGCGAAAAGTACAAGTTCCGAAGTATCTGTCCGAGCTGGTATTCCTGGGTCTGCCGTGATACCGATATTATACCTGAGGGTCAGAAACACCGAGTGTGTATATGCGCAGGCGAGGTGCGCACCAGGCCCAATGGAGTGATCGCCGTCTGAGCCGCGGTGTACGTGTCAGGCGACTGATAGAACCCCTGGCGATCTCCGTGGCGGGTTAGGACGACCACGCCCAGAACGGTGCTGTTTTCAGAGCTCATCGTAAGTTTCTTTGGGGCACGCTACGGATGAGGGCAGCTGGGAGAGCACAGAGCCGGACGGCCTTGCAGAGGCCGAGGGTTTTTCACAAGCAGCAATGGAAGCTTCGGCAGCTGCATCCTACCCTCACATATTGATCTCGAAGATTTCGGGCTACAAAGCGCTACTTCTTGGATATGCCTCTTGTCGTGTGTTGCCTTTTGAGCTGCGTGTCGTAAGAATCAGGCGAGGGCGGGTATCCCTTTTCCGCGTGCAGAGGCTACCTTGTAGATAGCAAGAACTACCCATCGGCTTGTCCGCCCGACGTAGAACCCTTGACCGACCCACGCTGATTCGCGAAAGACAACACAGTCCCGCCAGTCCATCAATTAACAAATCCCCCGAAAGGAATTACATAGAAATTACTCACAGCCAGAAGCCACATATCCGCCCCTGGGCTCGTCCAAGGGCCAGGCAATGCTCGAACGCCGGTGTACAGAGAAACCGAAGCGGGTGACCGTCAGAAGACTGGGGCGCAGTGTGATTCCAGCCGTGCAATCGGTAGCTTTGTTACGTATCGCAACAAGCTTGCCATGAGACGGGTATTGGAATACGCCCCCCGCGTTCGCGACGTTAGGCTATGGGCGGGCGTAATATGTTCCAGTTTAAGATTGGCTCATTGTGCGTCAATCTTCTGCCCATTCAGTGTCCGCTGTCAGTGCCCCTATATTACAGCGACACCACGCCACGTCCCTCGATTTCACCACTGTGCTCATCGATAGCGGTCCCAGCGCTATAAGCGGCGAGTGGCCTGCTGCGGGCGACTCCACCCCTTCTCTGCCGAGGCCTTCCTCTGATCGCACACTGGCGCTGGTCTCGCCGCGCATCATCACCCCACGCTCGGGTCATATTACTCTGCCCCTGACGTACATCAGGCAAAGGCCGCACCTCCGAAATATAAAGCCAGTGAGTTACTGCTCGCACGACACCTCTCTTTCTTCCGGGCCCACCGTAACTGCGATAGGCAACACATACATTAACAGAGCAAGCATGGGTTAGGTACATGTAAGTCTGACACACTGTCCATCATCTGTTCCGAAATCCCGTGTACTCAAAAATAACAAACAGTATAGATCCGAAAGCGAGAAATACATAGGGTCATAGGGGAGCTGTGGGGCGTATAAAACAAGTGGGGGTTGGGGGTTACATGACTGGGTTGAGCCAGCTCAGGGAGACGAGCGGGAGGGTTGGGGCATCTCCATGCGCACGACCAGCGGTGGCTGGTACTCGTCCGCGTCATCCACATCGTCATCGAGTGGGTCAGCCGCGGGCGCAGGGCTCGGACTCGGCGACCGCGAGTGGGAAGGGGAAAACGCATTGGCACGGGCTCGCGCAGCCAACGTCTCGAAAAGAACGGGGCTGTAGTGGGACAGAGGGTTCGACGTATGCCGGCGGCTGATAGGAGATGCAGGGGTGCACAACATTCGACCGCGCGCAGAGTGTGTTTTGGGGCCGTCCTCGCACGTGGACGAGTCAAACTCGGTGTCGGCCGAGCGCGCCTGGAACTCCTCGTCGTCGACGTCGCCGCAATTGGATGCTAGCTCGACATCAGCCTCTTCGTGTTGACTCGACCCAAGATCGGCTGGCTCGGAAACATCGGTTTCGCTGGATGCCCAGGACGTAGCGGACGCTCGTTTGGAAGCCGATCGAGCGCACGGTCGCGTAGGCTCGCAAAAGCTGCTGCCCCTGCTGTGCCTGCTGGATTTCTCACTGCCATTTCGGCTGTGCGGCGCTGTGTCCCTGCGGTACGGGTGCGACCAACGGCCGTGGTCCCGTGGGGGAGACTGCGACTGGGTGCGAGTCCGCCTCCGGACAGCACTAGGCCCAGGGCGCGCACACCACTCTGGAACGGATGCGGCTGGAGCAGTCATCGGCAGAGCCGGCTCCGGAGTAGCCGCATCGTTAGGAGCGTTGCTTGCTTGGCTGTCCCATGCGGCCGGGGCGGACGCCAGCGGATCACGTTTGCCTTGGAAGTCCGTTGGCGAGGTCAATTTTACAGCACAAGACAAAATCACGGGACGTGCGTCTGTTTCGGGTGTCTGTACAGGTGAAGCACCTCCTCCGCCGTTTCGCAAGATCCTCAAAAACTCTTCGAGTGTCTCGGATGAAAGCGTGGATACCGTACTATAAAATCAGGCAAGGGTAAGCACAGCCGTATTTTCGGGTTCAACGAGCCACGCACCCAAACTCGCGCGACGCCGCGGCGTCGTCTGGGATGTCTGGAGGCGGTGTCGGCTGGTCCACAAGAGAGATGCGTGCAAGGGCCTCGGCTGGGGAGGGCACCACTCGGAGTCGGGGCGGCCGAGTGTGCCGAGCAGCGCTGCCGCGGCCGGTAGGACCTGGGTGGTATGGGTGGTAGTGGGCGTGTGCCGAGGGCCGCAGGGGGCGAGGGGCAACGAGGGCGGGGTAGGTGACGGTCCACTGGGCGGACCCGGCGTGGGCTGCGATGGGCTGGAACATGTGTGCACTCGTCGACAGCGCGATCAGTGTGCTCGGCGCAGGGACGCGACTGCGGGGCGTCTGTGTGAAAAGAGTCGGATCTGTGATGGAGCGTGTGCCTTCTGGCTTTGAAATGTGTCCTGTGCAGAGAGTATCACCAGAGTATATGCAGAGTGTGCTTGCACAAGCAAAACCGAAAGATCCGTTGAATGCTTTGGCCCGAACTCAGAGGGGGGAAACGGAGAACGATGATGATCCTCCCCTGTGCCACGAGGCAACCGAGCGCCCAGCGCACCGCCCCTAATCAACGGCCCGGTTTCTCCCGGGCTCTTGTCTCTGTCATACAATTGTAACCATCCTTGCCGCGGTGAGGCAGCATGCAGGGGTCGAGCCGCACAAAGCCAGCATTATATACCTGCGCGGCCGGGTCTAGAAGCATGAAATCACGGATGGAGCAGATCCCTCGCAAACCCGCCAACCCCAGACGTGAGCAGTACAGAATCCCCGTTTTCAGATATGTAAAAGCAATCTTCCAGCCGGACGCCAACCTTGCCCAGAATGTAGATTCCAGGCTCGTCAGACATTGTGTTGCCGGCTTCTAAGCTGTGCGTGTTGTCAGCCCCACGTCGAAGATATGGAGCTTCGTGCCCTTCGAGCCCAATACCTGTTGGCAAAACAAACGTAAGTTATGATCGCCAGTCCAGGCACAAATCTGCCCACCGTGCCCTAGGCGATGTGAGAAATACCGTGACATTCCAGCCTGCTGATCGTCCATGTACGATCGGGCAGCCTGGTCCACAGCCCGAGCTTCCACGCCTCTCCGAGCGACGCTAAATGCGTGCGCCTGCACCTTGGCCACCGTCTCCCATAGGCGCACATGTTCTGCCGGCACCACTGAACCGGGCAACGCAAACGTCTATTCAGCCCCAACGCGGTCTTAGCACCGATCACCCAATTTTTTGTCTGAAACATAAAGGAACAAGCGAACGTACCCGGGTTACGTCGGATTCATAATTATACAAAGAGCCTCCGGTATCGATCAGCACCATGTCGTCAGCTCGGAGCACACGATCGCTACCGCTTCCATGAGGCAGCGCGGCGTTCTCTGTCGATACCCGAATCAATATACGCCATGTGAATACAAACGCCATGCGCACCTCCAAATTGCACGAGCGCAAAGGTGTTCTGCAGCCCGGCCGTGCCCAACGCGAGGCTCATCATTCGACCCACCTCAGACTCCCGGATCCCAATATACATGCGTTCCCGAACGGCTCGAATCGCCAACAATGTGACCTGCCAGACACATTCAACGTTGTGGGCTCCAGGTCCGTGAACCCGGCTCACCTCGTTGGCACAGCGCATGAGCGCGAGCTCCTCCTCTCCTTTTCGTTCACGTAGCGCACGGATCGAGCGAGGTGCCATCTTCACGTCCAACCGGCCCTTGCCTGCGCCCTTGAGTCCTTCTGATACAAACAGCCGGATCGCCTCGTCTGCCGCAATAACACCGACGTCCTTCCCGAGCGTATCCACCAGCGTCTCATACGGGCTCTGTTCTTCCGCCCAGGTGATGTACCGTATCGGATATTTGCTGGGTATACCAAGCAACCTCGCTCGGTCACGTTCAAACTCGGGCGCAAGAACGCTCACCCGAGCCTCGATGTCTCCAGAGGTATGATCGACAGCCGGGGTAACCACGACTAGAAACACGCGCTCGGACGTATGCCATTGGCGTGCGGAAACGCTCGCGAAATACGTGGAGCTTGCGCCTGGCTCGACAATATACGCACCAATGCGTTCACGGTGGAGGACTTGGGCAAGAGCACGCTGGCGAGCGAGAAACGTATGAGAGGAGATCGGGGTTGCGTTTGCACAGTGCGCCCGGAGATGTTCAAACGGGTTGTCCGAGTGCGAGGTTGGCAAAGACAGCCACTGAAAGAACGAGGCGTGACCAGAAAGCAGAACAATCGCTGCCAGTCCTAGAACGACCACAGCCCTGATACTTGAAAAGGGGAGCACCTTCCATCCTTGCTCGTGCGCTGCGCCGGGCTGTCCGAGCGATCGCTTTAAGTATAACCGAGAGGGAATTATGCTATGAAACGTACCAGGCCGGCGCCTGTTGCTTGTAGCTTCATTTAGGCAACCCCTTGATAGTTGTTGAATAGCGGAGACAGCCTGTGGGAATGGTCTGGGCGTAATAGGAACGAGCCTGGGAGGAGATGGTGGCTGGCAGAATAGCGCAGGTGCTCACAGGGAGCTGCTTATCAACATGATGCGTGAATTAGAAGCCAGGGCTGATCAATGACGGCCTCTTTCCTAAGCTGGCTTAATCATGCCGTTTTGAGAAGCGGCAAAGGCCCATGAATTTCCGATTTTTTGCTGGGACATTCCGAGCTCAGGTGAGGGGGGCTGTTGAACCATGCCAGCTCGTCGGTATTTGAGTCTGGGAGTGGCGAGCGTGAAATTAATAATACATGGATGTTGCGGGACGATCAGAAAGTAGGTAATGTCCTGCCGATATAACCCCACGGTTCCATGAGCGAACCGAGGTTCCGGCCCCTACTCCAGGTAGTATGATATGTGATCTACAAGTATGTACAGCCGGAAGTTTTGGGGCCAACGCATTCAGTTGTGAAATCGATCGAGCGTCGGCTGATTCAATTCGGAGAGCCGGGAGGACGTGGAACGCGGACAGGTTCCCAGTCTTCGTCAGGCTGCGCTTGCAGCCTCTGGAGAAGTTCCTGGGTTAGTATCAAGCCCGCTAGCAATCACTCACACGCACAAAGTATTCTTCTCGAATATCGAGATGCTTTCTGTTCTTGCTCATGTGCAACTCCTCTTCTTTCGAAACCTGCGCCAAGAGTTCAAGAGGTGCGTGATTGCCGTGAGCACATGTTCTCACCTGAGACACTTTTTTCTCGTGTAGATCGTATCGTGTTTGGGTGAGCGTTTGGAGAGCAAAGCTCCCGCCAACCATGAGCAGAACAAATGGAACGCCGAAATAAGAGGGGTGCTTTTTCAAGGTGTGGCTGATGTTTCCGGAGAACGTCGCATTGGATCTAAAGGGTCGAGATCTGAAAACAGTCATGAGC